>CAMXCT020005680.1:0-113657 GCA_947184155.2 Cladocopium goreaui | reverse complement strand
GTACAGTCACCGACAGAATTATGGAAAAAAAAATGTTTCAATTTACAGGCGCCACCTCTCTATGATAGAAAAATTACGAACCTTTTTTTTTTCCATAATTATTGTTTCCATAATTATGTTTTTTCCCTTAATTCTGTCGGTGATTGTATGTCCATCGATTCGCAATTTGAATGTATTTTAAGGGGGAATATTAAATTATAAAAAATATCTAAAGATCTGGTATATGCCCCTAAATTTTCCATTGATATACATAATATTATGTGATGTTCGTAATTTGAATGCATTTTAAGGGGGAATATAGAATTATAGAAAATATGTGTCTAAAGATCTGGTATATGCCCCTAAAGCCTGCCATTGATATACATAATATTATATATACGGGTATGTTTATGTAAACCCCATTTCACCATTAGCTTCCCAACAATCAAATTCATTGTATTATACATACATACATATTCGGGATGTTTCCTTTTACCAACCCACCAATTGGGTTGATACTACATATTTGCATTTACATACATATTTCCATAACCCCAAAAAAAACGGGTTTGAATTGTGGATCCATAACATGTCCAACAGGTGGAGCCCCAAATATTAATTATGGAAACAAATAATTATGGAAAAAAAAATATGGAAAAAAAGAACTATGGAAAAAATAATTATGGAAAAACCGGTCAATCTGCCCTAGCCTCCTGATTTCACAGGAAAAATCTATTATGGAAATAATGGCCACCTCCAAGAATTATGGAAAAAAAAGATTCGGATCACTTCCGGGATATTTTGAACCCTTATGGGAAAAATCCAATTATGGAAAAATCGGACGCAGGCGCCGCCTGTCTAAATTGAACGTGTTTTTTTTTCCATAATTCTGTCGATGACCATAATGTATTATATATCATACTAGAGGGTACCCGTGTAAAAAAAGAAAGAAAATGGAGGCGAAGTCCCGAAGTACCAAATTCCGGGAAAATCTCGCGGTTAAATCAAAATCCCGTAGTACCAATATATCAAAAAAATTGTAAGTTTCGGAAAATCCGAAATACTCAAATTTCCGTAAAAAGTAAAGGCTTTGGCCAAAAATTCCGGCCAATTTACCTGCTTATAATATAATTATATAAGATATTACATCAATTCCGGCTATAAATACGTACTTTCCAATTCTGTCTAATCCATGCCGCCGTGTAATTGAGGCCACTGCTGACAGAAAAGCACCACTTGTCTCTGCCTGGGCATTGGGATCAGGGTAAAGCAGGTGAGGTCTGCACCACTTGTCTTCATCAGATTCAGCGATATGTTTCTCCTGAAATGATTATACCCATAAAAGAGCAAAAACAATCAGCCAAAACCACGATTGTTTCCAAAAAAGTGGCAAAAAAGGTCCAATTTTCCCAAAAAAATTGGGAAATAGGACAATCATCCCAGATAATTTGATTTTTTATGTATCGCAATCCATCGGAGGCTTCTACGAAACTTATCGGAGGGGTCTACGAAACTTTTCAAATCTTTGCATACGCTAAGATAATCACTTCAAATGACCAAAAGCGCGATCACACTGGATGAGCTATGGCAAGAGGAACCTGTGCCGAGATTGGAAAAACCACAACACAATACAACACACCGTAAAAGGCACATCTCAAAATCGACAACCTTTCCAACGGCGGCGTATCAGCCGTATGCCAAGAACAACCGCAAAAGTCCTGTGTCAAAACAACAATTTTTGTCAAAAAATTGGCAAAAAAGGTCCAATTTTCCCAAAAAAATGGGAAAATAGGACTACGATTCCAGACAATTTAATTGTTTGTGTATCACAATCCATCGGAAACTTCCACGAAACTTCTCAAATCTTTGCACACGCTGAGATGATCACTTCAAACGACCAAAAGCGCGATCACACTGGATGAGCTACGGCAAGAGGAAAGGAACCTGTGTCGAGATTGGAAAAACCACAGCACTCAAGGCTTATGCGTAATGCACAGAGATATCCGATACTCTGTTTATTGCAATCCATCGGAGGCTTACAAGAAACTCAAATATTTGCACACGGTGAAATACAACACATCACAAATCTTTGCACACGCTAAGATGATCACAAAGCGACTAAAGACGCGATCTGATCACACTGGATGACCAATGGAAAGTGTATCTAATGCCGCAACATAACTACCCGAGAATGGCCAGGAAGGCAAAATTGTTGGTTTCCTAAAATCCAGATACCTCTAAAGCATCCATTTTGATACTATTTTCATTATACTTCCATTTTCTGTCTAATCTATCCCGGCGTATGATTGAGGCCACTGCTGACAGAAAAGCACCACTCGTTTCCACCTAGGCGTCGGAATCAGGGTAGAGCAGGTGAGGTCTACACCACTTATTTTCATCAGATTCAGCGCGTTGTTTCTTCTGAAATGATACCCAGCAGAGTGATTTTTAGCGTTTGCCTACGCAATCGAGATCGGTGCCGTGAGGCCGTGCAGGAAGCACAATGTATGAATACGATGCACTCATATTTATATAGATATAAAGATATCTCATGTACAATAAATACATCAAATGTCATTATATTTCCAAATAGATCCAATATTATCCAATCTATGGGAATTTGACCAAATCCCCGCCGTGTGATTGAGTCCACTGCTGACAAAGCGACCAAAGGCGCGATCACACTGGATGAGCTACGGAAAGTATATTTAATGCCGCAAAATAATGATTATCGATTATAAAATTTGGGTTCAGTCGAGAATGACCAGAAAATCAAATTCCTTGTGTCCTAAAATCCGGGTACCCTCAAATTATCCACTTTGATTTTTTGTCTATCGCAATCCATCGGAGGCTTGTCTTCAACAGCTGCAGTGTACATGTCGCCAATCTGTGCACATGCTGAGATGATTCTGCCAGAGGTCGCGGTTGAGTCGACGTCCCGAAGCACCAATTTTCGGGAAAATTTCGCGGTTCAGGCAAAATCCCGAAGCACCAATTTTCCGGAAAATTTGCCACTTTAGGAATTCCTAAATCGCCAAATTTCCGGGAAAATTCGGGGTTTCGTCCGAAATTTCCGGAAAATTTGGGACTTTTGGCATAATTGTACGATGTATTGGATCAATTCCGACTGCAATTGTCGGGTTTCCGACAGGGGCGCCCACTTTTTCGGCAGGTGTCCCGTTTTATGTAATAATACAATATATAATATATAATATACAATATATAATATATAATATATAATATTATGTCCCATAGGTATGATTTGAGAAAAACGGATATGAAACTAACTTAGAAAGGCAGGTGCCATACCCGTAGGTTCCCGGCAGCATCGTTACCCCTCAGTATAGGAATTCCTTAAAGTAGAACTATAGATTAGTTCGACTTAATTGCGATGTCCAGGATACAGCCTAGTAGGAAATCTTGCTAGATTTCTTTGTTAATAGTTACTTGCAGTATTTGAGCAAATTGTACGTTGGAGTTGGAGTTATTGAAATCACTTTGGTCATCACGAATTTTACGCCATATTATAGTCAAGGTGTTTTGTGTCCATTATTTCCTGGGTCTGCCGACCCGTCGAAACAGTATCTCAACAGGTGCGGCGGTATCTTTTTTGAAATTGACCATTCTCATAGGGCTGTCATTATCTTGTCTCAAAATTTTCGCTGCAAGTGCGATGCGACGATGGGCCAAAATGTTCTGAATTGGTTCAATTTTGGTTCCATAATGGTTCGCTGCAATGTGTAAGTTTGTTCTTCTGACAACCTCCTCATTTGTGTTTGCCCGATTGATAAAGGTCGTAGTTATACCTAGAATTTCTCGCAAACATATAATATATAATATATAATATATAATATATAACATATAATATATAATATATAATATAAAATATGTAATATATAATATATAATATATAATATATAATATATTAAATATAATATATAATATATAATATATAATATATAATATATAATATATAATATATAATACATAATACATAATATATAATATATAATATATAATATATTATATATAATATATAATATATAATATATAATATATATTTTTTTGCGTCCCATAGGTGTATGGTTTGTGAAAAACGGATGTAAAATTAATTTAGAAAGGCAGGTGCTATACCCGTAGGCTCCCTGCAGCATCGTTGCCCCTCAGTACAAGGAATTCCTTAAAGTAGAACAATAGATTAGTTCGACTTAGTTACGATGTCCAGGATACAGCCTGGTAGGAAATCTTGCTAGATTTCTTTGTTAATAGCTGCTTGCAGTATTTGAGCATGTTGTGCGTTGGAGTTTGTCATCACGAATTTTACGCCATATCATAGTTAAGGTGGTTTGTATCCATTGTTTCCTGGGTCTGCCGACCCGTCGAAACAGTATCTCAACAGGTGCGGCGGTATCTTTTTTGAAATTGACCATTCTCATAGGGCTGTCATTGTCTTGTCTCAAAATTTTCGCTGCAAGTACGATGCGACGATGGGCCAAAATGTTCTGAATTGGTTCAATTTTGGTTCCATAATGGTTCGCTGCAATGTGTAAGTTTGTTCTTCTGACAACCTCCTCATTTGTGTTTGCACGATTGATGTACAGTACGTCGTAGTCATGCCTAGAATTTTTCGCAAATATGTAATATATAATATATATAATATATTATATATAATATATAATATATATAATATATAATAAATAATATATAATATATTATATTATATATTATATATTATATATTATATATTATATATTATATATTATATTAATATATAATATATAATATATAATATATTATATATAATATATTATATATTATATATAATATATAATATACAAAATTCCAGTAAATCCAGTGAATGCGGGGATTGTACCAGAAGTAATATTCATGCGTATTCAAGATGCAGTAGTTAACAGATGTAACAATGGCCAGTGACACTAAGCAACAACACCTGTTTTAGCGGGCACCTTGAGCCAAACGTTGTTGGCCAAGTAAATGGTTTGATGACCAAAACCCCGGATTACAGGATTAAGGAAATAGGTTATCATTGTTGATAACTATTTGAATAGTCTATTCCCGTTGTAAAAGCCCTGACATTATGTACACTCTACAGTCAAAGGCAACAACAATATAGTGGGCTCCGTTTTGGGACCACTATGTGGTATGAACATGCATACACGGCATAGGGGTTATTCGAGTATTTTCTACTCCCCCCTCTCGATTGACTCCGGCCAGTGGTACGTTCGGCACCGACCTAGTCTTCTGGAGCTTTCTGGTATGGAAGAATGCGTGGAGCCTTCTTCTTGTACTTCTTTCTCACATTGGCCTTGGGTTTCGGAGCATCCTGAGTAGGCACAGGTTTTGACTTGTCCTCAGCATAGGAAGGCTGCAGAGACTCATCAAAATTCTCCTGGATCTTCAAACCAGTGTTCGTGGTCCGAGTGACCACATATCCATTGATTATTCCCAGAAGGTCCAACGCGGGTCCCCACAGTTCACCTGCCAATCCCTTAGTGAAGATATCGGCTTTCTGGTAGCGACTGGCAACTAGTTGCAAGTCCACATCGTCCTTGTCCAGTTCCTCTTTGAGGCTACCTAAGTTTATACGATGTGTTCTCTTCATATGTCGCAAACGCTTGGAATAGCCAGCAGAAACCACCTTTGCTGTGGCTTCGTTATCTTCTCTGATTAACAAGCGCACTGACTTTCTGAATAATACTGAAAACAGCTCTAGCAACGGCAGACCTTCATCAAATAAAGTAGTAGCCATCGCTGCAGCCTCAGCTTCAGTTGTCGATCTGGAGACCGCGCCTTGCTTTTTGGACATCCAGGTCAGTGGAAAACTGGTACTCTTTCCACTTAGCTGTACCCACCCACCAGTTGTGGAATATGTGTGCTCGTCATCACCACAAAAGTCTGCATCGCAGAACAGCTCAACATAGATGTCATTTAAATCATCATCTACATGGCCAGTGAGTAAGTGGTCTTTTGTTTCATTCAAATAACTAATCGCCCTGAAAAGATGGTTGTCACACTCCGTGGTCCACTGTTGCACCTTAGTAGCTAACCAAGTGGTTACTCTCAGCATATCAGGCCGCGACAATCGCGCCAACCACATCAGTTTCATAAGGACCGAGCTGGCTGAACCTGCAAGTTCGCCCTTAGTTGGAGCCTCCTCAAGCACAGTGGTCTTTGAGAGAAATGGTGTGCTAACTCTCTTCAGTTTTGCGTGACCTATCAGTCGAACATAGTCATTGACAATGCTCTCAGCATAGGCTCGCATGTCGAATGCGAATAGTTCTTGATTTCTGAACTCCACTGTTGAATGATGTCTCCCCAAGAACCTACCTAGGTCACCGATGTCATCCAACATGATTCTTTTAGAAAGGTCTGCCCAAAAGGAATCGTGGTATGAACTGTCCCCGCTCAAAACGAAGTCATCCACATAAACAACCAAAGCCAAGTGCCCGTAGGAAGGAAACACATATGTGCTTGGGAATTCTGGAATCTTCGTGGCTCCCATGTTTACCAACTCTTGCTCCAGCTTCCTTTCCCAATGTGCTCCAGCTTCTGGATGCCCATACAAGCTGCGAAGCAGCCTGATGACTGGCCTCCGGTACAAAGGCTTTCCATTTGAGTCAAACCAAGTTTCCGGCCAAACTTCTCTGGGCAACCTGACCCAAGTTTCGGCCAATGAGTTCAAAACGCTCTGAAGGTACGCCTTGATGGCGTCTGCTGATGAAATCTTGTGGCCTTTCAACAGACCGTATGCTATGATGGCGTTAGCCGCAGTGATCGAAGCAGGGGACGCGCTCATGGTTTGATATAGCGCGACATTTCCTTTTGCAGTTTTCGCTGCGTCACCCCTGTAGCATACTCTACCCTTGAGGGTTCTGAACTTTGGTTCTAGCTCAACGTTCTTCTCACTACATATGGCTAGTAGGTCTGCTAGGTGGATAGTCTGGCCATTCTCTATGGCTCGCCTTTTCACCGTCTCTTCCTCCTCAACCGATCCCAAATCCCATGTGCCCATGTCCCCAATACCGTCAAACTCCTTCTTGATCGCGGCTATCGCGTCAGGACGCGAGAGAACCTCTGACCTCGGGAGCTGTCTGGTGACCGCTGCTGGTTGCAGCTCTTCTTCATCATCAGACCTCGGTGGGCATATGGGTACTTCATCTTCAGGGAATTGATCTGGAGCTATGGATGGTTCATATTCAGTTTCAACACCATCCTGTATTGGTCTCGGAGTTGGTCCCACTGATTCGCCACGTCTGGAGAAGATGGCGTCAAACCTTGTTTTGCATTCTTGTGAGTGTCTGTTGTGTCCCATGGAGCACCCTGGACATCCCCTGGTGAAGCCATGTTTCATCAACCTTGACCATGTTATGTAAGCGTGTCTTGGAGGAGGTGGAGGCGCGTCAACAGGAAAAGAATCAATGCACACGTCATATGGCAAAACCCCTTCCACGAAAGATCTATCATAGATGGCTTTCTTGACTTCTTTCTCCTCATCCGTCATTTGCAACATGGCATTTTGTGCAGCTAATGCAAGAGGAAATTCAATGTATTCTGTTGGAGGGAAATAGACCTCCTTCTCATGCATCACACGTGGCTGCCAGTGCAAATGTCCTCTCTCTCTGACAGACTCATAGTCCAAAATCTTCACATTGCCACGATACCGAAGCCCAGGGGATAGGTGCCAACCGGCAAACAACCCCGGACGAGTTGTGGGCTCTGCCATGCCGTCCCCCTTGGAACGATAGAAAACCAATGCGCCTAGTGGATAAGAGACGCCATCAAAAGGTTTACCTGTGGCCACTTCCCATCGCGTCTTACCAAGTTTCTTCTTTCCCTCTTCCGTGTCTCTCTCATCCTCCGTGATCGGAGCCGGAGTGAAGAAGGATCTTGCAGTGGCTGTGTACTCGATGGAAATGGTCCAGAGCCTTCTGTGGAAACCTGCCTGCAGGTGTGATGGCCTGCACATCTCCTTGATGGTCCTGATTTCTCTTTCAACAAAGGCATTGTGTGGCCAGTGATTGGCGGCTGATGGATCAGCCACCCATCCCAGTCTTGATGCAGCATTGGTCAATTCCTGGGCTGTGTCGGAGTGGAATACAACATCTGGGTTACCGTTCAACTTGTTGCCACCAAAATGTTTCAACGCATCATAGTTGCTATCTTCATTGCGTGTTCGTTGAGGGTATGTCAAACACATTCCAGAGTATCTGTCTCGCACTAAGAGGGCGGACTGTTCACCACCAAGCCCCCTAGACTCAACCGCTGGAAAAATGTGGTCAGCCTCAATGATGCTTCCAAACTCCTTTGCAATACTGTACACAACCTCTTCGTCCTCAGGTTCGGGTCTATGTCTATGAGCATATCGTTTGATCATTCGACCTCTTTGGCAATGTGGGCAAAATGGATTCTTCTTGGCGTGCAATGTGATGTGTTCTAATGATGTTGCCTCCCTCTTCAGTCTATCATCCCTGGATTCCCTGTCCTCAGCCTCATCATCGGCAGGTTCATCCAGGCCCTCAGCTGCGGCTGCTGCAAGGGGGTCGACTGAATCGTAAATGAAAACACCACCATCTCGTCCCTCTTCAGGCTCACGCTCCCGGTGTTCAACTGTTTGCTCTATCACTTGTGTGACTGGCATGGCTGGGACATGTCGTGAGATGATATCAGGATACATCGCATGCATTACATACTCACACATCTCCTTGGGGTAGAAACCAGTGAGGCGTGTTCTTGATCCTGAAATGGGGGCATGTTGGAAATCAGCTGGATGATTGCATCTCAACGTTGAAAAGATCCTAGCAGTACGGTTGCATGTAGTAATCAACCTCCACCTCTTCAAATGAAGATCACCCTTTGAGTCAGTCAATCCAACTTGGCACCCATCAAAATCCACAATCATCATGTTGAGATCCCGAATAAATTTCTGGAGTTCTTGCAATGCCCAACCAACACAGTGTCGAGGCCATTCGAATGTGACTCGACCTCCCTTTCGCGCTACAGCGCGCGCCAAACGACAAAACCGTTTAACCAACCTTCTTGACACCTTACACCTCTCGGACAATCTGCTGGCGAAGTCATCACCATACAAATGCACGTTGAGCGTCTGCCACTGAGTCCAAGGCCCACATGGTAATGAACCCCAAAGGTCGGCACCAGGTTTGGTTTCGATGATGCCGTCAAGGACTTTGATAGTTTCATCACTTTCGACATTTAAATAATTCTCAGAACATCTTATGACATGAATCCCAAGATCTTTTCCAACTCTTCCCATCATGGAATCTGAAGAAGTACAGAACTCGATCAAAGTCCCGTGTCCTGGAAGTCCTGGGTGATGTGGTTCTGGAACCGCCATCTCAGCAGTGCTCTCGTTGAAGTCATTGAACTCCTTGGCAATGCTATGCGAGATGGATTGGTAAAGTTCGGATGTTTGCTCATCATGTTGTCTGGATCTATCGTTGTAAAATTGTTGGAGTCCATTCATCATAGTTTCTACGGCTTCAAGCCCCCTGATGATGGGTTTGCGGACTGGAGCCTTTGGTTTCTGCCTCTTCAACTTCTCCCACTTCCTCTGTCGATTCTCCTTCCTGTGTTTTCTCCGACGTTGCTCAGTATCCGAAACCATTGGATGAGCTGGCAACTCTACTGCGTCAACTTGTGGGACATCTTCATCATGCTCATGATCGCGCATTGGCGCGAGACACAATGGATCTTCAGTGCAGTCTTTCATTGGTTCAGTATGTTCTACAGCAGTGTCATGACATACGCATGCATATTGTCTTTCCAAACGCGATCCACAAAATTGAGAATTGGAATCTTCAGTGGTCATGTTTGCGCATGTCGCTGGCTGATCTAACTGAACGCAAGCAGCACTATCCCTGATGACTCTTCCAGGTTTCAACGGACAATCAACAGAAAAGATCGGGACGTTGTTTTGGACCCTGTTGGCGTACCACCTGTTTTCAGAAGGACACCACACACGACAACGACGGTGATCTAAGGCAATGTACGGCTTTTGACCGTGCTGCCATATGAAAGTGCGTCCACGGCTGACTTGACGCCCTATTGATAAGGCCATGGGGCAGCTCTCAAGGAGATGGATGTGAAAGTCACCCAGTTCCTTGGTGTACACACGAAGTTCCTCAGTGGAGAGTTGCGGCCCTCCTCCAGTGGCGAACCGTACAGGGCTCTTCAGTGCTTTCATCCAAGGCACAACCATGTCCTTAGACAATCCTTGGTCTTGCAATGCCCGCAAACTGCCAATGTCGTGGGCTGCACCTGTGTCTCCAAGAAACTCTAAGGAGTACTTCTTGAAATTTTGCACTGCAGGATCAACCATAGAAGCCGCTGCCTTCTCCCCAATCATTTCGTAAGAATTGGTAATTGATGAGATCAAAGTAGCCAAAATGGGAACCGATAGCTTCAAGAAGGTATTCAAAGAAGGAAGGGCTTTGTCACAGAACTTGCAAAAGGATTGCCATGTCTTTTGGGCTTGTTTCCCTTCGACCTCAGTGATCGTAACGGTGGATGCCGCCGCAGCAACAGCTGCCGGAGTTCCAGTGCCACCTTTCGAAGCCTTAGAGTCTCCCTTCTTACCCTTCTTACCTTTGCCATCTCCCTTTGACCCCTTCTCTTGACCCTTTGCCTTTCCTTTCTGGGCTTCTGAGTATGCCCGTCTCGCCTCATCAGACCCGGCCTCACCGATGTGTGTGTTTCTACATCTTGTTCCAAATCTGCAGTGCCCAGCAGCATGGAGTGCACAAACATTCCTTCGTGAATCCTCAGCAGGAGCAGCAGCAGCTGACTTTGCGTCCTTCTTGGCAGTGGTCTTTGTCTTGGTGACCTTAGCAACCTTCGTCTCACCTGTTGAGGACGATGCCGGCAAAGCCAGTTGAGCCGGTGGGGATGACTTCAACCCCTGACCCATGTTTTCATAGTTAAGGTCATGTCTCCTCTCACGGAGTTCTTCGGCAATCTTTCCCCATAACCATCCAAAGGTTCTCCTACGGGATCCATTTGAGGACTCTCTGATTTTGTCAGTGCACCTCCTCAGCATCGGAACGGCTTTCACCTGATGCCAAAGCCAGCTGTAGAGTGTCGCCTCTGCAGGGCGGTCTCCTGGGCGCAAGCCATGCAAGATGTAATTGCCACGTTTCACAAACTCTGCAAGATCCTTCGCAGTCTTTCCCTGCAATTGGAGCTGTAAGAGATACATTTGGTTCAAAGCGATGGATTGGTCCGGACCTATTTCGTAAAAGGCAATAATGATGTGCATGAGAGCCATGCCTTTGGGTCCCTGCTGTTTCGCTGAACATGATTCCACCCACGACGTGAGTTCGTGCGCTAGCTCTGAGTTTGTGGCCAACACCTCTGGTTTAATCAGCTCGGCCGCCACATGTTTATTGAATAACAAAAAGTCATTCGAACTCTGAAGATAATCTCGGAACCGTCTACCTCGACCACCTTCCATGCACCATGTGGCAAACTTCACTAGCACATCCCGGTTCGTCATGTCAACCCTGCTAACTGCGGCCAAGAATGCCGCACGCCACTCGCGACACGAAGTCGCGTCGTTGGGAAGCTTGGTAATCTGAATGGACTTGAGGTGCTTGTACTTGTAAACACTTTCATCAGTTTCATCTGGCAACAACCAACCATCTTTGGGAGCCTGATTAAAACCATCCTCATTTGAGTCCTTCGATGATGATGACGAACCATTTGTTGGTGAACTGTTCTTGGGTGTGTGAATGGAAAAGGATGGAATCCCACCATGTTGTGAGCCCTGAAGTCCAGCAGGTTTCGGTTTCTCACCTTGTTGTCCTCTACCTGGTACAATGTACCCGGCTTGGATTCTGGGGCCATTCGGGTCAAAACCACCCCATTGATTTGTTGTACCACCATTTGATCCAACCCCAAGACCACAACCAGTCTGAGCCATCAGCCCCCCTGAAGCTAAGTTCCCACTCTGCGCGACATTTGACGCGCATCCTCCAGGAAACCTCGCTGAGATCGCCATAGGTGCCGCGGCCGCAGCTGCGATAGACGCGCTGCTAGCTGCCACACCTTGCAATGCTCGGAAGCTGGATGGTGCCAAACTTGGAGGCGGACATGGTGCTGGGTCAAAACCATGATCCTGAATTCTATTCAAATCCGCGCCATTCTTGGCTGTCAATGTGCTCAGTAATGTTGAACATCTCCAACATGACGGTCGTCCAATGACATTCTGTGATCCACAACATGTACAGTACATCACTTCCAGAGGATTGGCACTAGCAATACTAGCACCTGCTGACATGATTTCAGTTGGCTGGGCTGATTGGTAAGCTTGGGGTAGATGTTCAAAAGGATTCCCAATAGGTGACCCCATCATCGTCCCAGATGTCGATCCTACCCGTTCAGGATGGGTCATGATCACCTCCAATTTGGAGCTAAGTTCCTTGAGCTCCGCCACAGCCCTCTGTCTTTCAGATTCGGCCTGCAACTTCACGAAGTTCACTTGGCCCTCAGCCGACTTGCGGCTATCCTCAAGTTCTGCCTGTAGCCTCATGTTGTCTTCGGACAACTTCTTAATCTGGTTGACGGCTTCTTGTTGAAGTTGTTCAAAACGTTGTTGTGCCTGTTGATGAGTTTGTCTCTCTCTCATCTCAAGCATCTGTTTCTCTTGGTTGAGTTGTTGCAACTTTTGGTACACCTGATCTTGCAACATTTGGTGATTGTTTCCTGCCTGTTGCCTGATGCTTTCAACTTCTTGTTGCGCTTGCTGTCGGAGTTGCTGATAGTTTGCCTCTGCCTTTGCGTTTACCAGTGATTCCAGCAATTGTTCCAACTGTGTAAGGTCTATCTGGTTGACCTGTTGTTGATACATATGTTGTTGGATGGTATTGTGCTGATGAAGACTAGGGGGAACACCGTGTTGACCCGAAGCTGAACTTCCACCCCATTGAGCTGAACCACCAGATGCCGCAGCTGACCCCTGTCCTCTCTTCAGCCTGTTCGCCAAAGATATCGCCTCCTGAGTCGGGTTGGCAGGTTGGTCACTAATGTGCATCATTGCAGCTTGCTGAGTTTGCTGTTCTGCAAGTTTCTCTGGGGAGTCAGTCGATGAAGTCCATGTACTGTTGGGTCCGTCCACTTTGAATGGGGTCGCCGGCACCTCCCTCTTCATGTTTTGGCACGGGAACTCAAATTCAGGGAACTTGTCAATGCCAATCAGCTATGCAAAATTGCGCCAGATGGCAGCGAGCAAAACTGGCAGTGCAAACTTCTCCAACAAATCGCGCAAGCGCGAGAAGGAGGGCAAAATGCCGAACACCAAGCTTGCAGTGAAACAACCTGTTGCGGTGAAACTATGTTGCAGTGAAACTTGAAACAAGCAAAAATTGCGGTGAAACTCCTTGGCAACAATTGCAGTGAAACCTCGTTCTTGCTCTTGCTCTTGCTCTTGCGCTTGCGCCGCTGAGAAATGAGTCAATGAACAACTCCTCAAGATGTCCTGCACTCCTTCACCAGAGGCTTCGCAAGAAGCTGGGCAACCCGAAATCTGCAGCCGACTCCTCCTCCAGTAGATCGTCGAGCTCCTCAAGAGCTGCCGATGGCCGATTGGCGTGCGAGATCAACACCCGACACCTGTTGCCAGCGGCTCGACGAGCCTGAAGTTGCTCCACCTCCTGCAGGAGGGAGCGCTGGTCGTCCACAAAAATGGCCGCCCCCACACGGCAGACTTCTTCTGCCTTAGATGTGGCACAGCCCGTGAGCGATGGCCTGTCACGGGCAGGATCCGAAGTGAACTTCCGGTTGACCACGTGGATGAACCTGAAAGCTCGTGTCAACTCAGTCTCAAGATCACGTGCCTCACGAAGCACCCTGGACTGAGTGGCTGGCGCCGATGCGAAGGAGCAAATGCCAAGATCGTAGCCCAATGACTCGTCGAAGCGTCTGCTTCACCCTCTCGGGCACGTAGGATCCACCACTCTGAGACTCAAAGGACAGCGTCCGATGCCAATCAAGAACTATGAGCGGTCGCTCAACCGAAGTTCCTGGGCGAGTAGATGCCACCGATGAATCTGGAGATGAACGAGGTTCGGCCTTTGCCTTGGCCACCACTGTTGCCTTTGGAGCAGCCTTAGGCTCCGCGGGCCTCAACGATCCCCTTGACCCGGTGCGAGAAACTTCACTGGTCCCTGCCGTCGATGATGTCCTGGCCGGAACTCGAATGGTCCTCCTTGTGGTCACTGGAGTCGATGCTGAGGCTGTATCGCGCTCTGCGCGAGCTGTTCCAGATGTCCTCACCCCTCTTTCGCGCTCAGCGCGAGCTGATGTCTCCGCCGGCCGAGTTCGATCTTCGCGCACAGCGCGAGCTGATGGTTCCGCCGGTCGAGGTCGATCTCCACCTTCGCGCACTGTACGAGTTGATGTTGTCACCAATCGAGATGGATCGCCGCTTTCGCGCGCTGCGCGAGGTGATGTTGCTCGATGAGATGGAACTTCCCTTTCGCGCTCTGCGCGAGGTGATGTTGCTGCCCGATGGGATGAACGTCCCTCCACAACACCAGCCGAGTCCCGTGAGCTCCTGCCTTCCACCCCTGTCGGAGTTTCCGCCGAAGATCGATCAGAACGCCTTGGCACTGGTGCCACTGAAGAAGATGTCAACCGAGGACGAGACGCCGAAGTTGGCTCAGAATCACCAGCAGGCCTGTCCCTCACGTCAGCCTGCTCTGGGACCCAAACCCACCTCCACTCACCCCTAGCACCCGGTGCCGGTGGTGGTGGCTGAGGTGGCTCCGGAGGTGCCCGACCAAGTTCCTCTGCTGTAGCAAAATCGATTGCTGAAGACACACCGCGGTTGTACCTGCTCAATTGGCTGGACCTCCACGGGTTGCCCCCTCGTCTGCCACGAGTTCGAACTCTTGATCGGGAACGGTCACGTCTATGATCAGACATGCAGTCGCGCCAATGGCGGCGAAGGATGGGAAAATTGTCGCGCAAGCGCGAGTGAAAGATTGAAGGTGCCAATGAAAGAACAATTCAGTGATCTATGCAATTGAAGTCTTAGATTTCTTGCCGATATGTTCAGTCTTTCAATAGCTCCCAATTGATCTCACAACTGCAGAAATAAGCCGGGCTACGGCTGATAACCACAAAATTCCAGTAAATCCAGTGAATGCGGGGATTGTACCAGAAGTAATATTCACGCGTATTCAAGATGCAGTAGTCAACAGATGTAACAATGGCCAGTGACACTAAGCAACAACACCTGTTTTAGCGGGCACCTTGAGCCAAACGTTGTTGGCCAAGTAAATGGTTTGATGACCAAAACCCCGGATTACAGGATTAAGGAAATGAGTTATCATTGTTAATAACTATTTGAATAGTCTATTCCCGTTGTAAAAGCCCTGACATTATGTACACTCTACAGTCAAAGGCAACAACAATATAGTGGGCTCCGTTTTGGGACCACTATGTGGTATGAACATGCATACACGGCATAGGGGTTATTCGAGTATTTTCTACTAATATATTATATATTATATATAATATATATTTTTTTCGTCCCATAGGTATGGTTTGTGAAAAACGGATGTAAAACTAACTTAGAAAGGCAGGTGCCATACCCGTAGGTTCCCGGCAGCATCGTTACCCCTCAGTATAGGAATTCCTTAAAGTAGAACTATAGATTAGTTCGACTTAGTTACGATGTCCAGGATATAGCCTGGTAGGAAATCTTGCTAGATTTCTTTGTTAATAGCTGCTTGCAGTATTTGAGCAAGGTATGCATTGGAGTTGTTGAAATCACTTTGGTCATCACGAATTTTACGCCATATCATAGTCAAGGTGGTTTGTGTCCATTGTTTCCTGGGTCTGCCGACCCGTCGAAACAGTATCTCAACAGGTGCGGCAGTATCTTTTTTGAAATTGACCATTCTCATAGGGCTGTCATTGTCTTGTCTCAAAATTTTCGCTGCAAATGCGATGCGACGATAGGCCAAAATGTCCTAAATTGGTTCAATTTTGGTTCCATGATGGTTCGCTGCAATGTGTAAGTTTGCTCTTCTGAAAACCTCCTCATTTGTGTTTGCACGATTAATGTAGGTCGTAGTCATGCCTAGAATTTCTCGCAAATATATAATATATAATATATAATATATAATATATAATATATCATATATAATATATAACATATAATATATAATATATAATATATAATACATAATACATAATATATAATACTTAATACATAATACATAATATAATATATAATATATAATATATAATATATAATATATAATATATAATATATAATATATAATATAATATATAATATATAATATAATATATAATATATAATATATATAATATATAATATATAATATATAATATATAATATATAATATATACTATATAATATATAATATATAATATATAATACATAATACATAATACATAATATATAATATATAATATATAATATATAATATATAATATATAATATATAATATATTATATAATATATAATATATAATATATAATATATAATATATAATATATAATATATAATATATAATATATTATATATTATATTTTAGTATGTAATATATTAGTATATAATACATAATATATAATATATAATATATAATATATAATATATATAATATATAATATAAAATGTATATAATATATAATGTATATAATATATAATATATATAATATAATATGTATAATAATATATAATATATAATATATAATATATAATATATGATATATAATATATAATGTATAATATGTCATAAATATATCATATATAATGTATTATATATGATATAATATTAGATAAATATATATATATATATTCACAAATACTAATATAGATAGGCACTTTTTAGCTATTATAAATAAACATATATAAGTCTTCAATTTCTCTGCAATTGTTTATTATGTGTTTTGTCCTTAATTTTGAATATTGTCTTATTTCATCTAAATCATCTGGTCATTGATTATAGCGTATATTTGTATTAGTTCCTCTAAATGCTAGTATTTTCTGATGAATTGTTGAAAATTACTAGATTCTCTGTCCTCATTATCTTAAGGATCAATTGATTTTTGCTTTATCTTTTGTTCCCCTTTTGATGACAATTTCATTGAAAATGCGCAGAAAAAGTTGTCGCTCACAGTGAGGTGCACGATCATGGTCGACATAGATCTGAATGAGTTTGCACATGGAGAAAAATCAAGGTGCCAATGTGAAGCACGATAACACCCCGATAAGACCAGGCATCCAGCTGGGAGGAGAGGGCCACGCATCTGGCCATGCCCCTGGATGTACTCACCATGAAATCCCTCAAGCCTTGGCACAAAGCCATAGATTTCTTGTGCCATACCGAGTGTTGATGCAACATGGGCTGAAGTCCGCACGCAAAAGAAGACCACGCAGCAAGAGTTTTTGCGCTTGGATCTCTCCTGGATCGTCAGTGTCAAATGGGTCTGAAAGTAGGGCATCCCCAAATCCACTGGTTTATCACCATTCTTCCATTATCATATCTGGCAGATACCCCTTGTTCAAACAAAACCATTTCAAGTGCTTGGTCTTTGGCTCAAATGCGCTTTGCACCTCAAGTTCGCTTTGCTGGATTCCAGTTGGCGGCGCACTTGAAGTTGGCCTGGAATGGGAACAAGCTCAAGCTGCTAGTCAGTTTGAAGTGGTCAGCATGGGCAGCAGTCTCTCTCGCCGCATGGCGCCCGTTTTTCCAACAAGAACGAGCGTTGATCTGCCGCACAGGCAAAGTTGGCACTAGTCATGGCTTGCCACGAGCCTCAGTGGTTGAAAACCCTGAAGGTATAAATTTGAAGCCCCTGTTCAAGTCTTCCAACATTTCCAACCCTTGTGCGCAGTCAAGCGTCAGCTCGAGCTTGCGCCAAAGCTGATTGTCCTTCGCACAGCGAGCTGTTCTGTTCAGTATCTAGCTCAAATATGCTGAAATAGCATCCCAATGAACAGCAGTTCAATCAAGCAGCTCCTCCTGGTGTCAGTGGAGAGGATGGTGGATTCTGACTGTTGGCTGCGTGGGCCGCCTGCAACGGTTTGACGGTACTGCTCATGATTTGCAATAGGCTGGTATTTCATCGTTTCGTTGGAGATTTCGTTGAAGATTTCATGGCAATCCTTGTGGCAATCCATTTTGCCAAACCTTTTGCCACAAAAAAATGATCGTGAAAAAATCGTTGAAATTTCGTCACAGATTTCGTTGCTTCAACTCAAGTTCCAAAGAAATTCTGACGAAATCCTAACGAAATTCTGACGAAAGAATTTGTGGCAAAATCTTGTGGCAAAACGATTTGCCACAAAGCACCCGACGAAAAGTCTAACGAAATTCTGACGAAAGAAACAACGAAAGAAAATCTTTATACCAGAAAATATTGCAATTGGTAGGTAATCATGGAGGAGTTCTATCACAATGTGTGTATATACATATATATATAGAGAGAGAGAGGTATATTATATATATATGTACTGACATGTCCACACTTCCGACACATCCCTAGTTCAAAAGAGCCTGCAGGAAATGGATTGCTGTGGCTTCGGAGGCAGTCCTGCACAACTTCGCAAGAAAGTGCTGCAAAGTGCTGCAAAAGCCTCGCAAATTCCCACCTCTGGTCTGCCGAATTCACCAAGTCAGGCAACCTTCGCCGAAACACGTCGAAACACTCAACGCATCGTCCCGGGAATGGTCAGTGTCCCATCCAAAAACACCAAGCAACTGAGGCAGCAAAATCGCTGTGTAGGATCTGATGAGGTTATGGGCCTGGGCCTGAAGCACAGAATTCCACAGAATGGATGGCGTATTTTTTTTGCAAGGAAGTTCACGTGAAAATGAAACGGGTGTGTCTAAAGAAATTATGGGAGGAAAAATGTAATGTTTAAATATCTTTAATAGTTTTTCATCATTGTCCTAGATTAAAATTGCTATTTGGGGGTTACACACAATATTTTTAGACAGGCCCATATCCTTCATGGAGTTTGGAGAACTTGCTCAGGATCCTTGTTGATCTTCGACTTCTGCCCCTTCGTCTTGTCCTGACTTCGTATCTCTGCAAGGCGGCTTTGCACCTGCGCAGCCGGTCTAGGACCCTAGGACCCAGACGTTGTTGAACAGTAGGCACAACATTCCATGGTTCATCATAGCTTCCCCATGAAAACAGCCATAAAGTATCATGGGATATCATGGGTACCCTGCTTTGAGACAACTCCGAATTCTCTGGTGTCTTCTCTGCCTCTTCAATGCGGCTGCGCAGCTCATCGCAGGAAGTCAAGGCTGCCTGGACCGGCCAGCAGGAATTGCATGACTGGATCCCATGGATCAAAAATGTCTGGTGCCACTGTTCAAGATCAAACAGATGGTAGTAACAAATTCACACATGCTAATCCCAGGAAGAGGTATCAATTGGTATCACAGGTTTCGACTCCCCAAGAGTCTGTAGAATCTGTAGATATCGGCTGCCTCCACTTCCAGCGCAGCTGAACTCACCCGGAGTTTTGCCTTGAGATCCTGAGCTGACAGCTTGGAGCTGGGGAAGATCGACTGCCCATGTGGACAATTTGGGTACCAAAGTACCTAGTATGATTCAACAGTATGATGTTGTATGGTGCAGTCCGAGGATCTTGATGGACCCGAGCCTCCTCAGGTTGCATCAGATTTCGGACAGAAAGAATAGAAGCAACTCTTATGCCATCGCTTGATAGAGTACTCCTCAACTTGGAGAGTCAACATGTGTTTTTGCTCTCAGCTCTCCTCTTCAGCCTTGGATTGCATGGCTGCCGCCTGACCAAGATCACCTTGAAGAAGTGAGTTGATGACTTCCCAGACCTCACCCAGTCCAATGCTCATTTCCCCACAGAAAGCCTTTCAAGATGGATGAAGACAAAGGACTGGAAAGAATATCTGCACATCCCCACTAAAGCAAAGTGAAAAACCCTTGAGGATCAAACTTCCGGAAGGAGTACTTCAGCTCCCTTCGTCAGATGCATAGAGCGCTCATCTGCATCATAGAGAGCTGATTTCACCTGAGGGCCACGATGAGCCGCAAGGCTTCCGACACCTTCTACCATCTTCAACATAGATCAGACAATGACAATCTCCATGCCAATTGGCTTCAACAAGCCTGCATGAGTCTGCAGCCACCTAGCACTTCTGCATGATACAACGACACCACCAGTGATACCCAGCCTGGGACAAGGTCTTCAAGGACTTCAGCAACAGCCTCCGGTAGTCCTGGACTGATGCCTCCACCTCCGCTTTCTGCCTTGCCAGGCCCTGATGCCAGGCTCGGGCGCCTTGGGCGCCTTGGGCGCCATAGCCGCCTTGGGCGCGCGGCGCTGCACTGGTGCTGGCAGCTGGGACCATCTTGCGTCGTGGCTCATCGCGCACAGCACTACTCTGGCTGACTGATGGACCTGCCAAATACTCCTCCGCTCGGCGTCGTGGACTTTTGAAGGTATCACTGGTAGAATTGCTGGCGGTTCGGAACCTGCAGGCTTTCGTGGAGAGGAAAATTCGGAAGAAATTTAAACAAAAAAATCAAGTATCTTTGGAGCACGATGAAATTTCTACTCGCTGCATCTCGCCTGGGGTGCTTCAGGTTGAGTTCAGCACTGTCTACTGCAGCTTGTGCGGCTGACCGCGCATCGGAAGCTATTTGAGCTCTTGCGGAGGCTGCAACATGAGCTGATTGACCTCGAAACTTGCACACAGCTTCACGATCAGTCAAGTAAGACCGTCTGCTTACATCCTGCATTGAGACTGTCGCAGCTCGTTGCATTTACTTCAAAATCTTGAGACAAAATGACAAATTCGACCAAAGACTAAGCACATGAGCAATTGTTTCACAATAGGTTGATTGACAAAATGAAGTGATATTCTAGTCCCTTTGTTTACTTTGTTTGACATCATGATTCTCGAGCCACTTATTGGAAACTAAAGGAGTGAACTCGGTGAACTCCCAAACTGACCTGAGTTCATCCAGTTTAAACTAGAGAACTGGTCGCCAAAGAAACAAATGAATACAATTGAACGCAGCGCCCCCATTTCAAGCTGTGGCACGTGGGCGAGAAAACTCATCTCCCTCTTGGCTGATAGTGCCTCACCGGTTGGCAAATGGTCAGCTCATCCTATTCCCCTGTCCACATCTGTCCACATCTGTCCACATCTGTCCACATCTGTCCACTTCCAAATGGTTCACTGCCTTCTACCTGTAGTCCGTTGTGGGAATCTTGCAGCCCACATTGGGAAAACAAGCCCCGCCTGAAGAACTGCTACACAAAGTGACATCGCCAATTGGTTCCTGGGAACCAGCAAAGTGGTGGTCAGTTTCAAAAGTCGATGACCTCTTTTCATCCCATCTCTGATCCACGCAGCCCAATAGTTCCTTATATATATATATGTATAGAGCATCAAGAAAGCAAACCGGGCAACACCAACACTTGGATAAAATGCAAAGTTGATCACAGCTCCCGTTTCTTTGAATTTTGAAGCTCGAGTTTGTCCGGTTGTCCTGTCCTCGTCTAGTATTCAAAACAGAACCATTTTGGAATTTTGGAGTCACACCATTTTGGAATCACTCACCGGAAGCCTTGCAGGATAAATTCCAAGACCGCATGGATTGATCCAATATGTGCGAGTGTGGCACCCGGACAGTGTCCACTTAAGAAGCGGTTGAGCAGCTTGAGAAACTAATTATGTCCGTTCAAATGGCAACTCAGATTAAACTTGTGTGATTCGCAAGGGCAGTGTGCAAGAAGGACAATGACCAGCCATTTTTGTACAAGGTGTGGGGTTTTTATCCAAGAATGACAATTTCAAATTTACGGAAGAGAAAGTAAGACAATCCAATCCATACCAAGGATCTGGCATCTCTGGCATCTCCACATCCAGATTCCCACCAAGCCGCAGCAAGTGCTCATCAGTGGAGAGTCTGGAAGAGCTCTGCTCATCTTGTCCATCTTGTCCATCTTGCCCTTGATCATCAGATGGCCCCCTCTGATCATTGCCACTTTGTGGCGGGGATGCTTCGCCAGAAAACTCAGCTCCACTGGGCAAGTGCAAGCGACTTTCATTCTCCAGCTCCCCAGTGCCGTCGATGTCGTCGGTCATGGCAGTCTCATCTGTCATGGGCACCACCTTGCAGCTGGCTGCTCTTTCCAGGACTTTGAAGCAGTCCCACACAAGTCTACTGCACAAGAAGTCCAAGAGCTAAAATACGCTAAAATGAAGAATTGCTGCAGCAGAGGTACCTTGTTGCCGCAGCATTCCACGACCGAATGATGCTTGGTGATAAATGATTGGGAGGCAGAGACACTGTTGGAACATCAAGACTGCTGTTCTGGTCTTTGGCATGCATATTTCTGGTCCAGCTTGAAAGTGCCAATCAGGTGCTTGCAGCAGACTTCAATACTTAAACTTTAAGGGACTTGAGCCGTGCCTTCGGATGCAAGCATTGAATTCCCCAGAGAAGTCTCAGGCACCAAATCTGAGTTGCACCACATGATTTGCTGAGCACAAAGATGGAAAACGGCAAGAATTCCAAGTTGGGTGCACACTGTGGCACAGCCTTCTGCGATCCATCTGGACATCTGAGGAGTCTGCGGGCCGCAAGCAGCGGCTGCGTACAACTTGGATTCATTATTAATTGCCCAAACCAAAGAACAGTTCAAGTGAAATACAACACATCTGTCTTATGGCCTCCACTTCACCGTTGAGGATCAGTCTGATCACCAGTTCAGTCAAGCTTCCTGTGTAGGAAAGAATCTAATTGGGACCAAGGTAACCATCTGTGGGCTACTGGCCAACATGCAGAGAGAGAGAGAGAGGGAGAACTCTTAACAATCACGGTGCCTTCGAAGCCAAAGTACTGTTCCAGCACTTCGTCTGCAAGCCTTCATGTATTTGGATAATTTGGCGAAGGGATTCTCTGGGAAGATCGTGTGTGAATTGGAATGCCAAAAAGTCAGTCGCCATATCATGCGTCCATGATCTGTCCATGATGTGTCCATGGATTTTTTTGGGACCTCATTGGTGCCGTAGAGATGATCTTTCGCTGGCACAAGAGCGCAAGCCTGGCACATGACTCCAATGACTCCAGGGATGTTTTTAAGCGCGAAAACCTGGGAAGGGCGCCTGGCCAACGCAGGCTGCATGGAAGATGTGCATGCTGCCTCCGAAACTCGAAAGGCTCAACAGCAGTTTTCGGCTAAACCAAGACCTTGCTGAATCAAAAGCTTTTCATCGCAAGGATCTTCATCCATCTTCATCCCATTTCATCCCCCATTCCAGTTGCCCCAGTCGGTTTTGACCCATCGACCGCCTCCAGTCTGGTGCTGAAGGCATCGTGCGCACGTATCTGGTCCAAGGCGATGAGGCGACTGAGCCGGGCGACGGGAAGTGATGCCCATGTTGAAAAACACATTGGCATTCATGGGCAATGACCAAAACAATTGACTGATGATCCTAATGTTCAAAGGTGAAGTCAGAATGCAAGGTTTCACCGTTTTGAAAATCACAGAGGCAGCCTTCCAAGTTGAGGCTCCGGAAAACTGCTCATCTCAGGAATTGCCTGCAAGAAGCAAATGATGTCCGAGAAGTTCATGCACAGCGGCAAGTGAGTTCTCCCAGCCACTGTGCTTGAAATTCTCAGACCACAAATCTTGGTCAGGTTTTGGACCATGCCAATGTTGAGGATACACACATTGCGGACGTTGAGGTTTTCCAAGCATCATCCGGTCGCAAAGGGTCTTGTGCCCGCGAGAAAGCGAATCAACAGCGCAAATATACACTACACTCACTACACGTTAGAAGTCATGAAACATCATTGGACAACTTCAAGCAGATTCTTCGCTCGAGGTGCCTTGGACGGAAGCCAACCTCCCACCATGTCCCACCCCTGTGCCCCAACAACTCCTTTGGATTGCCAAGCTCCTCGCAGCCCTGGTGATTGTCGATGATCTGTCAGCAGCATATCAAAAGGTTCATGTTCGAAAGTGCAAAGTGTCTTGGCCCACATGTCACTGCTGCCTCCCACTCAAATTCCACCTTCTGGTGCCAGTCTACCTGCCACCATTGGCTGCACCGGGGCAAAATGAGCCACAATCTTCAAACAAACCCAATTGCACTGACCGATCCCAACCTCTGCTTCACCCGCCACGGTGATGAGTGCCTGGTGTGTTCGCTTGATTTTGGGAGGCAATACTTCCGGATGCAATGCAGTTCCAGTTGGATACATAACCTCAAGGCTATAGGGGTAATTCTATGGCTATATCACTTAATAAGGTTATGCCGATATTATCCCAACTCTTGGGAGCAAGTGCCCTCTGTACATCTCTGTACAAGGTTATCTCCATTGATGACCTCAGCTGCCCCCCCAGTACTCACCACTGCAGGCATCTTCCAGGCATTGCCTCCCGACAGAGGTAGAACTCCTCTTGAATCCGAAGCGTGTCCATCCCAGGCCTCACGGGATCCACGGCAACGGCCGAGTTCAATCGATTTTGGAATGACAAGGCAACCGCGGCAACCGCGTCAACCGCGGCAACCGCTCTCCTGAATGGATTCTCCAGCAAGATCGCCTCAGGAGACCATGACAACAGCAAACTGCAGTGAAAAACTGCGCGAGAAATCTGCAGCCAAATCACCACATTGAGAAGGGCAACAAGTGTGGTTGAGAGAAGGCCTGCTATGCAAGATGTGTCATTTTAACAGGTTGAGGATGGGAAATTTCGTTGAGGATGGGAAATTTCTCAGGCAAAATCAGAAAGGTGAAGCGATTTTGCCACCTCTAACCGACCTTCAAAAGGAATCTTCTATATTATATCAAACATATTGTCAAGACCTCATTGGAGCAGCTCTGCGATTGGGGTTTACACCGTCCAAGGCTCATGAAGAATCTGTGGGAGCGTCTTCCGTTCAACTCACCAGGACTGCACTTGGAACATTTTGGTGCTGCAAACATGCCAGGTTGGCAGGAAAAGATGCATGCAAATATCAAACGCCCACGAATAATCTCTCCGTCGGTATCTTGGTTGCACTGTTTCACTGACTGCAGCCTGGGACTGGAAATCACGCTGCGCTTGGGTGCACACTGCGTGCCAGGTGCACATAGTATGGCCTTAATAGCCCAGCAATTCCGCAATGGAATTAGTTTGATGACAAGTTGGCACTGTTCACACAGAATCGAACCCACAAGGTTTTTTTTGGCCACTTTGGAAGATATTTGTTGGAAATGGTCATTCAGAAAATCGTGCACTTAGCGAATTAATGTCACCCTTGCTGTTGAGTTCATTAACACTTTGCAGGTAAGGAGCCCAAAAAAGAAGGGCATCAACTGGATGTTTACCTTAGTCCAGCATTCCGCGTTGATCAGCGATTCAACAAGTTCTTTATTGCCGTTCAGAGGATCACGAAAGTGATCGTGCATTAAGTCAGAGAAAATTGTCTGAAAATAAGAAGCAATCGATCCTGCACAACGGACAGTTGACACCAATGCGACACAATAAATCACTCACAAAAAAATCAGTGACTTCTTGAGGCCGAGACCCTGCAAACCGCTCTCAAAGTTGTGGGCGTTCGGTATGTTTTGAAGCCTTGGTGTGCGGGATAATTATCATGCAGAAACACTCAGGAAACTCGGAAAAGTTAGCAATATCTGATTTTGGAGTTGAGGTCCACACTCCACAGTTTTTCAAAGTTCCTGCTGAGGAACATGTTGTACTGATTGATGCGACTTGCCTCGAGTGTCTGCCCAAGGTGCCACCGCATCTGCAAAAGCAAGAGATGTCCCGGGTCCCGCCTCGTTCGCTGGCATGCCCGCTGCTTTGAGGTCCTGCGGCACCATTGGCGAAGAAATAATCTGTGTGAAAATGTTAAATGTGTATCTGTATACATTTTGCATCATTCTCCCATATTGGCATATCATTATACAATCATTGGCCACTAGACATACTTGTACTAGACCTGTGTATCAATATCTGTATGTTATACGTATATAATGTCTTAGATCATGTATTCTCCATCTGCAGGTCATTGACACCATTTTGGAATCCATATTGTCAGGCCCGCAGGCCTCAACGGCCTTGTGCAGGCGTGCCAAAAGTTTCAACCTTGTGGAAAATGGTCTTGGGGAAATCTGATCACAAGGGTCTGGTCTGGCTCAAGTTGATAAACCCACATTAAGATACACTAAGATGGGTCAGTGCATTTATTCCAAACATGACAGAAATCATGTCACTGTTGAAGATTGTAGAGCATCATTAGACGCGGTTACTAAGGCTGCTACACTGCATTTCTACCCTTCATCTCAGCTGCCTGGACAGGGAATATTCGCAACACGTCCTTCCGTGGCGCATCCGATGAATCTGTCCGGCCTCAACCTGCTCCTTCTCGGGGGAGAAGCAAACACAAAACTCCTGACCTCATCCCATAATTTGTGGTCCAGTTTCTTTTTGGAAGGTTCAAAGGCCGGCTCAATGAATGCAAAAAAACTCATTCTCATTTAGATTCTTTCGCGCATGAGATCTTCAAGACAAATGGAACTTATCGTCTTGGCCGAGCCATTGGCGACCTCTTCCTCTTCTTGGGACAAGCAAAAACTCCTGCGATGCGTTTGCAAGAAAAACAATAATCCAGATCTGTCGATCGCTGCGGTCCTGCATTGCATCCATTAATCTCAACATGATCTCCAACACCTCGAAGGGTCACATTGACCATCTGAATCTGACGTGTTTCTGCTTGGACAAGTGGATATATCCTTAATTGTTCACCAATGTAATGTGTATATTATACTGATTTATACTGTACACTTTGTAAACTGGGGCAAGCGCTCGATCAGCATGCCGCTTGTTGAGCGGAGTGTCCTTGAAGGCCCTCAGCCAAAGAAACAGATTCCCACCACAAAATGAGTTCATTTTGCCCTCCTGGCAAGATCGATGTCGCATTGGGAATTGGATGAAACATTGCCAAATTACGAGTATATGCATTTCCATACTATAAAAAGATGTCGTCAAAATCTGAGCCAATGACCCCTTCTTGATGCCCTTCCCGCCTTGGTCTTTGGGCCTCACTTCCATGTCACTGCAAAGGCAAAGGTGGCAGCTTGGCGATCTCAAACCCCTGCACTGTTTGTGGAAGCCTCGGTTGCTGGCACGTTGTCTTCAAATCTCCCATACCATCCGTCTGCCTCGGTGGGTTGAACATGCAAAGGAAGTTCGGTTAGGGTGTAGACCACCACAAACTCAAACACTGCGAAAAAATCCTAAGGTCCCTGCGCCGGGCCAATCCCAAAGCTGATTGGCTAGGAACACATTCGTCCTGTTGCCGTGGCCAGATTGGGTTGGACCGTTGGACCTATGTCTCACCCTCGCAGGGGATCCGACGAAGTGGCTCGGAACTCAGCCAACGCCATAAGGGCAGCCTGCCATCAGTTTCTTCTTGTGGATGGGCGGAGTCGGTACGGGCCAGACTATGGATCCTTGGATAGACTCACAGCTTTGGGCCCAGAATATGTTCAACTTATATACCTCATATAGTTTCTCTAAACTCTAAACATACGTAACACCCAATATATCAACATGTATGACCATAATAGACTGTAAAACTGTATAACTTCTTGGAAAATATAATACCATTTGTAGTGTGCAGCCATTTGTAACCATCTATAATCATTCCAACCATACATAAACCCTCCTACGAGTAGGATACCATGGCTTGGCCACGGCCTCTCGACGCTTGAAGGCCTCCCTGATGGCCGTCTGCAATGGGAAGACCAAAGAAAAACTCACTGCTGTCCACCTCAGCACGAAATCACTGGCTGACTTTTTGGATTAGGATTAGGATTATGTAATATATTGTAATATGATATATGATAATATAATACAATTGGATGGTTCCCAAAAAATCGGAACAGTTGGCGAGTAAAACGGTAACCCACCCAGTGCCCACCCAAGTAAACAGCCCAGGGGTGTTATTAATCCAGGGTTCAGAAAGACGCCAGAAAGACAATAGCAAGACAACCACAACTCTTTGCGAAGCTCTGATAACCTCATGTCTGCAATTCGTTTCATCTGTTTTACCTTGAAACAGCTCAAAGGCCATGCAGCAAGGCACAAGTGTTTGAAAGTCCGAAACTGTAGGATCTTCATACTGGAAGCGTTTCTGGACCTTTCAACTTTGGGTAGATTACGCGACTGTTGCTTGCACTCTCTCTGACTTAAACATTAAGACAACCTGCCGGAAAGTTCTGAGGACACTGCGTTAAATTCATGTGGAGGTCGTTCAAATATGTAACGAAGCAAAGGACACTGAGCACTGCCTTAGGAGACATGCAGAAGTGTGCAGAAGTTCCTTGTCAACTCATTAGGGAGGCGAGACAAAGGAACCGGTCTGGTGAACCCAGCTCCTGGTTTCGCTTTGACTTTTTGCCACCAGCGACTGCTCTTGCTGTGCAGATTGTTGTTCTATACCAATGGTATCCTTTGCTTCCGTAAACATCTGTGTTCAAGTTTGTCAGGGTATGGAAATGCTGTCACGGAATGGCTAGTTTGAGTCTTGGACAGTGATATTCACGATGAGGGTGTCGGGGCTTGCCATGAGGTTCAGCAAGACACAGAAACTCGAAACTTGGTCAAGGCCATGTTGACAAAAGATGACGAAAGAGGATACCACAAAAAGGACAGCAGTCTGAGCTAACAAGGGTCACACTTACAATAATTTCTAAGAGGTTTGGTGCAGTCCAAGCTCGAGACATTGATCCAGGAGCATGGCTAACCACTGCCTGTGAAGCTTTCGGCAACAGGTTTTGGGATGCCGAAAAAAAAGTGGGAAAAAATCTGCGCCAGCCCGCGCCTTGGAACCCAAACAGTTGACGCCAGCAATCCGCGACTCACAAAGTGCTTGAAACATAAGGTTCCTGATAGCAGCAGACTGTGGGGTGAGAACGGTTGGAACGGTTCGCGGCCATTGTTGGAAAAAGTCGTCCTGGCTCATGTCGCCGACCATTCTTTTCTGGTTTCCTGTCAAACGTGATTGAAAAAGTGAAAGGCACCGCAGTTTCTCCCACGGCCAATGCTGGCAGGACTCTGTCCTCAGACTTACCCTTCCGGAATCTACGTGCATTGTGCCTCTCACCTCAGCCCACGAGAAATCCCATCATTTCAACTGCATGCAGCACTGCATGCATCATTTCTGGACTATCTCTGATGCAGCAGGCTCGAGCTTGGAGCCAGACCTCTTTGGATGAGTTGAGCAGAAGCTTACAAATGAGCTGATTGCTTCCAAGCAAGGGCAAAGGGCTTCAGCTGTTTGATGAAAAGTTTGGTTTCCACGTAAAAAAGCAAGGCTGCTTGTCTGCTTGTCAACATGACTTGTTCCATCTAGGCGAACCCTGACTCCAATTTACTGAGCTGTCCCTGTAGCCCATGTGCTTGGACGGCAAGGTTCCGAGCAAATCACAAGGCAGTGGCAAGAACATGGAGTTACATTTTGAAAAAAAAAACTTTGCCAAAATTCCATTTTCATGTATGGGAATGTAACTAAAATAGAGTACAGTTGTTTTGCAGGTCCCTCTCAGCCATGCAATCCGTCCCAACCAGCTACCCTTGCAATCGAATCCTAAATTAGAACTGAATTTCAACTTTCGTGACAAGCTGAACATAGGGGCCTCTTCAAGCAAGCGGCGTGCCAAACGCGTTGCTGCTGCACCTCAAAATCAAAGACATGCAAGAGTGGACCCTCGAGTACAGCATGCAGCAACCATCGTGCGCAACGAGCTCTCAGTGCACTTCAAAATGGTCACAAAGGGATTCACTAAGATTGCCGGTGTTTTTTCGACTTCAAATCGTGCAAATGGTTGGGGCTAGCACGGCTAGCACAGTTCTCGCAAGCATGAATGGCATAGTAGTACCTGATCTTGCTTCTGAAGGTTGGCTTCTGATGCAAGCTCTGACCATTCAGCAGTCTGACACTTTCACAAGGCCCAAGCGTGAAGTGGTTAGGCTGCAGCCTCTGAGAACTGATTGCCTTCCAGCTGCCATCAGCACAAAGTGATGTTTTTCGCAACGTGTCAAAGAGGCAGCTGCTAGGCCTGAAGCAAATCCACGGCCGTCAGCCAGCATCCATAGCATCCATGTCCGCCAGAAGTCAAAGCATCCATTGCCTCAGCTTCTGTGACACGTGTCCACTGGCACGTAGCCACTCACCAACCAGCTGAGCCACTGCGTTGAAGGTGACGATGCTGGGCCTACGTTATTGAAGATTCAGCTGTTTTTTGCTGGGAAATGAATGGAAAACCAGGGGATACATACCAAATTTCGGAAACCAGATCCTCGCCTCAGCCTTGAGGACACTACTTGTTCCAATAGTTCGATGGCCTTCGGGCCCCCCCACTGAGACTTGGCGCAGTTGCGAACAAAACGCACCTTGCGCACCTTGTTGGGAAGACCACTTTGCCCCAACATTGTGATCAAGGCCTAGGTCCCAGAGTTTTGGCAGTGGAACCACTTCCACAGGACCTCTCTCCTACATACCCATCAACCTCGGTAGCTGGCATTGTATGATGCCACCGCTGACTCGCTGTGGCTCTGGAAGACTGGCACCGAAAGGAGTTCCAAGCACCTTGCGGAGTGGATATTCAAAAATCTTTAAGAATAAACAAAACTGAATCGACCTCAGCACGTCATCACTGCACATCGTTGGACTGGAACTTGCGGAGAGGCTGCAACTGATTGAGAGTCTGCCAAAGCAAAATGCAGCAACACAGCACCTGGTCCATGCTTTAGCTTGTGCCGAAGCAGAAACCACGGCTCCCAGAGCGGCTGCATCTTGGTAGTGTCTGTCCTCCAAGGAAGAGCTGCTAAATTGGAGGATATTGGAGGATGCATGGATGGATCATAATACATACCGCATGTACAGCATATACCGTTATATCCTTCAAATTTCAAATAATAAGCAAATGCATACCCCATGGCCAAAAGGTCAGATTGGGGACTGAATGTCTTTGCCAGGTCTGCCCAGAAGATGTCAGTGCTCAGAAAAAGATCCTCCAAGATCGAAACGAGGGATCGCCAGCTCCGACCTCTACCAGCTGCTATGGCCAGTGGGTTGACTGTCCCCGGACCCACTTCGAGACCAGCAAAACGCACCCGCTGGAGCTGCAACGTTGCCCGCCATTGATCGTTACCTGCAGGGCTTCATAGGAATGCCGGAAGGGTCAGGTTCAGCACAAATTTCTTGGAAGACACTACGAATTGAATACTATGACACACTGATCAAGTATATCCAAAACACATGTTTTTGTATCGCGAAAATGTTCAGCAACCGCTGCAAGCGCATCCCGTTCAGTTCTCCCGCCTGCCAAGGCACTCAGGGCAGCATTGTGGATGGCAACATCTGACTCCACAAGTGAGGATTCAGCTTCAGTCATCACGAGCATTGACACTTCCCAAGCTTTGCCGCCAATGCTGGAGATGCTGGTGCAGAGACTGCGAGCTCCCTTGCTCAGCTTCAGAACAACTAGTGATAGCCACCACTTGCCATGATCTCCAAAAGCCTTCGTGGCAGCATTGTATCCGACTCCATCAATGGCCACCTGGACATTTGACGACATCTCTATGAGTTCAAGACACCAAGGCCAAGCCAATCCGCAAGCACCTCGAGAAGCGACTCGTCAACACTCAACGAAAATCTCAATTCACAGTGGAAGCTGGTCAAAAACACGTCAGAAGCAAGCAGCATACTCGATGGCTTTTGCTTTCTGTCTCTCTCCGATTTTGAGAGAGGCCAGCTCAGCAAAGTCTGCATGTTCTTTGCATGCTGGCACGTGCTTTGCATGCCCGAGCTAAGCAGAAATAGTGAGAAGTCACAAAGTCACGTTGTCGTGGATAAAATCTTGTCCAGGAAAGTGTGAATGCGGCCTGAGCAGCTGCTCTACTGAAGGCGAAATTGCATCTGAACAAGCCTGGATGTTAGATGTTTTCTTTAGAGGAAAGCTCTTTGGCCAAGATGTCAACAGCTGCAGCCTCAGCTCCAGACTTTCCACCTCCATCAAGCCTCGATGTATCAGTTGAACAACTTCACACATCTTGAATCAGTCATGTTCTAAGTGATGTCACTCCACAAGATTCAAGCAAAACAACATGAATCAAGTAATGCCAAACGAAACCAATAAGTGCAAACAAAGAACTTCCTCTAAGAAAGTGCGTCGTAACTCTAGAATCTCCTTGAAGTAGCATTGCCATCGTTTCAGGGGTGTCCGCCAGCAACAGCGTTGGGCAACTGTTGCTGGCAGCCATGGCAACTATGTAAGAAACATCTGCTCCAACACAAATCAATGCATCAGCCTCCCACAGGGCTGCAGCAACAATGGCAAACTTCTGAGCTTCAGCCTGCGTAGATGATCTGATAGCCAAAGAGGCGGGAAGAATCTCACCTCTTCCTGCACAATGCCCATGTATGGAAGAGAAGAGATCATCACCACCACCCAGAATGAGGACCTGTAAGTGAGATCTCGGAGACATCCTGCGCCTTTCCAGGAGCTGATGCACCGAAACGGCCAGGAATGCATCAAGCATGGCAGGTCCATCCTTCTTCAAAACAGATCGCGCCGTGTCAGACGTAAACCACCGACGACGTCGGACACCGCTGCCTTCATAAGATGAATGGGGATCATGCCAAAATTCTTCAGCTTCATCTTCAACGCGCGTGACTCGCATGGAGAACAAATATGTCCGATTCTTGTCTTCAAAGACTCCAAGGAAACGCCCCAAGGGTCCAATTGCTCCACACTCTTCATAGGTTTCCCGAGAAGCACAAAGGGACACTTCCTCACCCGGATCCAAAGATCCAGCAGGAAAGGTCCAAAACCCAGGCGTATTGATGCCTTCGATCAAGAAAACTTCGATCTTCCCTTCGGATCCTTCCACCAAGCGCCAGGGCACAGTGCCAGCTCTAAGTTTCTTGCCATTGAGTTTTACAATGACTTCATCAGTTTTAGCCTTTTTCTTCAGCCCTCCTGTTGGAACCGCAGCGTTTGGATATGGGCTGCGACTTGTGGGCTCGGCCGAAGTCATGATGGGAGACTAGGCCAACGGAAAGCTGGCACTACAAGAGATACCCATGTTCTCACCAGGGTCACAACTCAATGTTTTGACTCTTGACCCGAATTTCTTGCACAAGGTCATCTGCAAACTCAGCAACGCTTGATGTTGCTTGCACAGCACAAGTGCGAGTGGTGGAATAATGTGGAAGATCATTGCATGTCATGAAAGATTGTCACGCCCTCGTAAGTTCTGCACCAATCGCTATGCAGAAACTGGCTGTGCCTGCCCGTGTGCCTCAGGAGAACCAAAGGAGATGTCATGAATTTGATCCAATGAGTGATCCATCAACCCCTGTCTTCACCTGTGCATCCAAGGTCAGCACCACTATGCAAGAGTTGTTTCAGAAGCTCCAGAGCCACAACCTGAAATGCGACGTCGCAGAATGGGGCATTGCAAATCATTGCAGCGTTGGTTACGACCTCTGGGCATCTTAGAGGCCAGCCCAGTTTTCTCCAGCAGCCAGGGCTGTGTTGAAGCCTCTCATTGGCTCCGGGAGCTGAAGCTTTATTCGGTTATCAGCGAAAGCTGAAAGGCTGCGGCCTGCAGTGCCCACAGCCTTCAAGGAGACGCCTTGCCGACATCTTAGAAACTGTGTTTTCATGACATCAAAACACAACACAGGAATGTCATTCCATCGATGGAAAAGAAACAAAGGGTCAACGCATTGTCTGCTTGACTGATCACACCAATCTCTTTATCCACATAGCACTGTTCCATGCTAGTGCCCACCAAAGCTATTTGCCTGCTATCTGACATCTCTCAAGATATTGACTCGCTGAATCTTCTTGCAACTAAGACAAAGATATTGGAGCTTCTTTTTCTTTGTTTCTATTTGGTTTGTTGGTTTGTTCAACTTTGTTTCGCTTGTTTGGCTGCGCCAACTTGTCCTGCCTCTCCATGGCTCTCCTTGAACTAACTGCACAGCCTCGCAATCTGATTGGCAAACAACTTGTCGTCTTTGATGCCCCAAAACAGTGTTGCTGTCATGTTCCAATAGACTTGTTTCAGCTCCCCGCCCACTCCCAAGCTTCAGCTGTGGCACAGGCAGCCATACCAGCCTTTTCGAAATAAAAAATTGGTCATCAATGACATGTGGCTACTTGGTGGCTACCTAATGTACCTAGGTATCCTAGGTGATCCTCGATTTACCTTTGCCCTTCATCTTTCCATAATTTGGATTCGGCAGGGCAGCATAAGCCAAATCCCATGATTCACTCACCCTGAGGATGCCGCGTTCCAAGTCACCGACACGTCTCCACCCTCCAAGCACCCAAACAAGGAGAGACTTCAAATCAGCTGCCCATTTTCCGCATGCCATGTCCGCTGGATTGAAACCCTAGCCTTTGGTCCGTACAACCAGGATGGTAACTCCCTTGTCAAACTCAGAAGAGATAGAGCTGAAACCTCATTCAGAATCTTACAGAATCTGTAATGCTTTTTCATCATGAAGGTATGTCTATCATCTGCCAGGATCATCTGCAAGGATGCACAAGGGCCCGTGCCCATTGCTTCCCCCTCTCCTAGAACATGTAGAACATGGGACACATAAGCAATGGATAGCAATGGAACATCGGAACATCTGAAAGGTAAAAATGCCAGGAGCACGAAGGCTGTCAATAGACCTCCTACTGTTGAGGCCGTTGGATGAAGACGTCTGGATGGCAAAGCATCAGTGAAGGATAAAGACCTGGTACAGAAAAACAGCAGTGGTGACCCCAACAAAGCGGATCGTTGATGATCTTTGCGAAACAAGTTCAATCTGATTGTGATGGACAGTCTTTCCGTACCACCTGCTCCAGCGAAAGGATTTGCCACATGCTGCAATGACGATGTTTTGCCTGAATCGTTTTTACATGCAGGTAAAGGGAGAAGTAGGCACTCCCATTTTCATGACACAGCACTAAAGAGAAAGGGGGATATGCAATGGCAAAAATACCAAGGCCCGATGCTTCCACATAATTTTGACTGAGGGTTTGGCAAAATTTGACTTTCCACTGCTCGAGCCAGGGACACCTCCGAAAGGATGTCTATGAAATTCGGGACCAGAGCTCTCAGTCCTTTTAAAGTTGCTTAGCCTGTTCACTATTAGATTGTGAGAACACGAACCATTAAGACAAATGATAAACCATTCGGATAAGACCACGTAAACACCATCCAGAACGTATTTCTGTAAGAACAAAGAAAATACCAAAATATGGCGATACAGATACATCTGATGAGAATATCCCAGATATGATTAGATATATATATATACATATCAAGGTTCAACAGTAGGAATCCCCTAGATCTGTTTGAAATCAATGTCTTAGTTTGCCTCTTCAAAATGGCACCGCATCAAGACTGGACTGGTATCGAAAGGCTGTATTTGCCACCGGACCTACACGGACGTGCAAGACCCTGGAGTCCTAGAGCCACATCCCCATGCACCACCATTTTGCTGCTGGGAAAAGGCAACGCAACAAGCCATCATTCTAGCTAGGTACAGTACTGGATCTTAATCGAACACTGCTTCCAGACTGGCCTTGAGACGTAATGGGAAGGGATTAATTATGAACCACAAAACCCTTGACTTTTTGGATCGGAACGGCATTGGTTTGCAGATCCTTGAATAGTCTGAATTTTGACATATCGGCATTTACATGCCGTCATGACTGACCTACCATCTCTTGCCTGAAGCAGTGTTAAGCAGGCCACCCACTGCGAGAGGTTCCTGCTCCGGATTTCAAAAACATGGGAGAGTTTCTCAAACGAAGGTTGTGCAGAGGTCACATCAAACTGCTGCAACAGGTCGCACGTCCGGCCTTGCCACTGCTGTCAAGGCACAGCCCGCTGTGACCTATCAAGAAATGACTGGACAAGAAGATGCAAGAAACGCATATTTCCTGTGATCCAAAAGCATCGCATCGCTGAACCTGAGTGATCTCCAATGATCTTGAGATGAGGCTGTCAAGAAGGGAAACTGCAAGTGCCTGAAGTGCAAATCTCAAGGCCCTGGTGTGTCATTTAGGACACAGTGTGTCATCCGATGAAGAATCCGTTTAGACAACAGTGGCTCCAAGATGCTCCAAGCACTTTCTGTTTTTCTGCTTCTCACCAACACAAACGCTCTTCCAGTCTAGCAAGGCCTTTGTCACAAGCTCCCAACAGCATTTTAGTCTGCTGTTTATCTACTGTATACGCTGTAGACGTGTTTGAACCCCAAGAGAACATTAACAACCCAGTAGTCATGTCAATACAATAGTATACAATAGTAACAATAGTACCCGCATGGCATGTGGTTTTAGACCGTGGCTGCACTTTTTGGAGATGCACTCTGAGCTTTCAACCCAGTGAACCGCTCTTAGGACTCCATGATGATTGGTGATGTCTGCCTCCAAAATCCCATCAATTCGCTGCAGGTGTCGTTACTATAGTTCTGCACTCAGACTCAGGAGATGAGGCGAGGAGAGAAAAACACAAAATTACAAGAAATCTGCATTTCTTCATTGGCAGTTGGCAGGAAAATGTTTGAAGCTTTGGGCAGTTCCACTTCGCACGGCTACAACAGAGCGTTTATTGAAAGGCCAGTCTTCACAATCACAGAGGAACACTGATCTCTGTCTGAACAAGACCTCGAAAAACGCCAAACAAACACTAAACAAGTCAAATGGCATAAGCAAGTGCACAGCACCTCCACACTTGCTCGTTGCAGGAGGAGCAAGTGCTGTACATCCTGCAAGCTGACACCAATGGGAGCTGGACTTCTATATACACACTATAGTCTCAGGATGTCTCAGGCACTTCTTGTCAAAAAGATCTACCTCTTTATTTACCCGGTCAATGGATTGGTTTAAGGGAAAGTCTACAGGAAACCATGGATTGTACCCCCAAATATAGAGGGTTTCTATGGTTTCCTGCAAATTTTTCCTTAAACCGATGTGATTCAAACGGCATTCCTTCTCCTGCCTCTTGCCAAGCGTCTCTTGCGCTCCCGCTGCATCCCACGCATCGTGCCATGGCGGAGCGCCAAGCCGCGAAGCTTTGGCTCCAAATTCCAATCGAAGTGGGCAAACACTCTGCCACCTTTCTTCTACCATCCAAACATCATCCTATCATCTTTTATCTATCAAGGTGTCGAATTGCGAGTTCAAGTTTCTGCTTGAGCTGCTACCTCTACATCGTTCTGGTCGGTCCTGAATGAGACTTGACCCACACTCTCAAATCGGTGAAGAGCAACGGGGATCGGTGCACAAAAGGTTGGCTACAAGGACAGTTGAGATAGCCATTGTGGGCTCATGCATTCGCCAAAGGGACGCCTTTTTGCAAATTGACCATCCATTAGGATGGGATCCGACACAATTACACCCAAACATATACCCAAAAGCTCGCACACAGCAGATTGTTTCTAACGTTTCTAATGGTCGTTGCTCAATATGAATTCTTTTTTGTTCTGATCTGATGTCTTGCTTCCTGTGTGCAATCCTCTGGGTAAAAATCTGGATCCACAGAATTGATGGCATCCTTTGGATGGCATCAGAGTTGAGCATTAACTGAAGCGGCTGCCCAATGTCCACCACTTCACGACTCCTTGAAGCTGTACCAACTTAGGTGCTTCCCAATCGTGAGTTCTGGCACCTGTGGTATACCTGTGGTCCTTGGTCCACCTCCTGGAGTTAGAAGATTACAATCGCCCACAGCAAGGTATTGCGCTCTTGGAGCACTCAACACATGGTGCTGGGCCGGAAGTTCCAATGTCCTCATTGTTGAAATTCTCAAGTTCTGGAAATGAGAGTTCAGGGGGAAGACTACACTCATTCTGCGGGTGCGCATCCTGTACACTTTCATTCGCGCTCGGCCGAAGAGATGTGGGCAAGCCACCCGTAAGCCTGGCACAGAAATAGAAACAGCTGTGCAAGAATCTGAATCCAAAACGATGTCCAAGTGGAGAAACCTCTCAAACCGTTCAAGGTCTTTCCAACAAAACTTTTACATTCCAGACGTGTTCAACTTTCAGTGGTTTCTGGAACCAACGAGAAACAGAATCTGATAGAAATTGGAGTGGCCAAAATTCTCGGCGCAGCACTCGGCACACTCGGAACTCAGGAACACTTGAGCAAACAAGTCACTGACCAAACATCAAGGACCGTCAAAGTCTGCAGTTGTTTCTTCCTAGGAAACTTTGTTCATTGGAGCTCAAACTGCAACAACCAAACAAGTATTACAAAATAACTGTATTAAAACGAATTGGATTTTAAAGAACTTTGTCACTTTATTTTCACAACACAGTTCTTTGAAGAAGAATGCCATGAAAATGCTCCTGACTATTCTTGATTGATGTCAAAAAGATTCTTGCACAAGGTGGTTTGCTTCTCAAAGGTGATAAGGGAAAGTGCTGCTTGCAAGTCGCCCGTCGGTTTGCCCATACATGAATCTTGATAGTGCAGTCATTCAGGAAAGGTAGCAAGTAGCTTCATCCAAAATCCGAGAATATCAAGATTGAATGAATTGGTTGCCGAATTCTGCAAAGACTGGGATCAATTCGCTGCGTCTTGTGGCATGATCTGCACCTCTCAATGGGTGTTGTTGCAGGTGCGGACGGAATGTGACCGGTGTCCTTCCAGGAGAGTCACAAGGCCCTGGTGCCCTGGGGGTGACAAGCCAATGGCTGTCCTGTTCAGGGTCACCAAGAGGTCCTGGGTATACCTCACTCTCCTCAATGGCCTCAGACAATGTGAACTGCAGCGTTAAAGTAAAAATGGATAAAAATGGATAAAATGGTATGTCTGGTATGCCCTGCATTGCAAGTGGGCTCCCTGCAGCTATCTTGAGTTGGCGCCGAATCAGGAACGCCGTGCCTCACAGCAACGTGCTGAATCCCAAGTTCCCAACTCTGATCCAAAGTGGGCAAAATCCCTAAGGACGGTGCCACAAATTACAGCGGTTAGCAGCAAAGCAGTGCACGCAATCAGAGCTGCTATTGCAGCCTCAGCTTGAAAAAAAATTCTCGACTGCCAGCGATGCAAAACACTGCACAAAGGACTCCAAAGGATCGAGGCGAAGACTGAATTGTCTACCTCACAATCTGGCGCACCAAATCAGCAAAGCTTCTAAGACGGGATGCTGAAGTAAATCTGTGGTGCATGGCTTGGCCCAAACATGTCCAAACCCTGATTCTCTAAGAGAGCAATTCCCCCCATATTTACCAAAATGATTCGCTATGCAGTGGTATGTTACTATGATTCCTATGTCACAGCTAGGGGCTCACCTGGAACAGCGCGAATAGAATGCAAAAGTCAACAAATGCTTGCAAAATGTCGCAGCTGCTGTAGAAAGCATGAAACAAAACATGTTATTCAACAGCAGCTGGCAGTGACCCAAACTGCCAAGGCCAAGACTTTCTGCTCATCTTCAATCACTCGTTCATAACCACCAGACGGAATGATCAGCGGGTCAACCGCCTGGAGTGATGGCATCCATAAAGATCATATAGGTACCACGGCATAGCACTGGAGCCATATTTCTTGCAAAACAGCTGTGAGCCACTGAGGCCCCGACAGTCTGCAGCCTGACAGAGCCGATAGAAGTGACCGATGCCTCAAAATCACAGTTTGCAGCAAGTTAATGCTGCTATTAATTGACCTCACTCACCAACTGTAACAAAGAGACGTTGCCTTCATTGCAGATCTTAGCATATCTCAATGAATCTTGACAGCACCCCTCTGGGCTTCCAGACAGTGAAATTCTGAAGAGAGCTGAAGCGATTTAAAGATTCCATGAGCAAGGCTGTGGCCTGTCAACAACCAACTCCACGATAAATGCAGCCCTGGTTCCCTGAATAGTTGTTAGGTCAAGGCACCGGTTTGGAACCACATTGCTGACAAGACTACTGGTAGTTGGGTTTGGGCCAACCAGACTTTATTCCGGAAAAATCACACCCAGCCATCAAAGCTATCAGGTTTTCTCTGGAGTTTTCCAGCTATGACACCTCCGTCAGTTTTGGGTTTTCTCGCCTGCTGGTTGGACAGAAGCTCGATGGCATTCTTTGCCCGTCCTCCAATGGCTTCAGCGCCCCCCAAGGATTCCGTGGCAGGCGTGGCAGGGATGACGATCACCTCGCTAACAGCTTGGCGGGATGAGAACGATCAAACATGATATGAGTTTCGTGGATACCACTCGTGGAAGAAAATATGTCACATAGCTGCCGCTTAATATTGAAGATGCCTTGTGACTATGAAACAAAGCTAAAAAAACGGTTCTCACTAACAGAACGAAGGCTGCCGCAACCAAAATCTCAACTGAGCCCACAGCATAGTCAGCCCTGAGGCTAGATTGCAAGCGCCGAAAGGTACTCAGCCGTCTTGACACACAAGCCTCCCCTTGCTGAAATAGGACGTCCTCACACACTGAATCGATCTGGGTCTTCAGAGAAACATAGTGCAAAGATGTGCAAAGTACCAAAAATGTATCTGATTCATTGATGGAATGCTGTGTATACTATATCATATCGCATATCATGTGTAATACACATAGAATGGCCGTCCTGCACATAAGCTGTCAGAACTTCAGGTCCGGCCGCGTTTGCCACCGCCTGTCTTTCACTCAGAGTTTGGGATTGTGACATATTTTGCCTTGGACAAATTCTCAGCTTGTGCAAGTAGCCAACCAAGCTTTGCCGATCTACTCACAACCAGTGATAGTGTTCAACCAGGAACAATAAACTTTTTTGCGACACGGTATCCACTCTAGGAGGAAAAAGTCAATGTAATATATTAATAAATGATTATTATACCTATTTGGGAGTAGACTCCCTACTTAACAGATTGTGCCTATCTGCGGTTGACATTCTCCAGCAAGGCAGCACCTCTTTAATGGCATCTTTGGCTTCAGGCACGGCAATGAAGACGCTTGGAGCGTTGACGGCTATTCCAAAGCCTGGCGAGCCGAGCTCGGGACCTCAAGCCTTGAGAAAAAGCTGGCAACTTACCCTTCCGAAATCCATCATGGCAAAGGGAAGGCCCCAAACATCCCCAAACTAAATGACGGTTTAATGGCGAAATCGAAATCATGTATAAACGGTGGATTTTCTGTTTCCCTGTTTGATGACCCGAGGGTAGCAACTGTTGTTCGAGACATGACCTGTGGATCTTCTCTGTGTGTGGCTTTCATTGAGACACCCTCTAAGAAAAGAAGAAACCCTTGGACGAGCCACATCCTCTCAGAACTGCCGAGATCGGAATGTACGAGGTAACCTGGCAGTTGGGCCGGTTTTAAGCAAGCAGTCTAGCATGCTGAATTTGCACCTTGAACAACCTTCCGGATCTTCGCACCCTTTGCACCTCCTCTCATCTGACAAACAAAGTTCAAGTATGTTCAACTATCATCCAATGTAAATCGCGCCAGTTCTGCCGATGTTGTTGAAAGAGAGGTGGTGGATAAGGTACTTGACGTTGTCTCCTTACATTTAAAACGGCATGCCCTCAAAACGTCAGCTGGTGGTAATGGCTTTACATGTTTTGGCCCAGAGGCTGTCGTCATGCTGGTGGTCCTGGAGGGCAGCAAAGACATATCTGAAGTCAAGATGTTCTGAAATCAATATGGGTATGGGTCAATACCTATAGATACATTTTTAGTGGGATGAACATCCATTTACCAGCTATTTTGGGGTTCACTAGGTACCAGGGTTTTGACCCATCCCCATATCATGTTTTAAGATCTTTAAGTCCAAGCAAGTCCAAGTTTCCAGGTCGTGATTGTTGATGTTGTGTTTGTGGTACCTGGCAGCTGCGCGCCATCGAGTGTTCCAACGCCACTGACAACAGGACACCATTGCTGACACTTCCGGACTAGTCTCGGCCAAGAAGCTCGTGGAGGTGAGAGTCGTAACCTGAGATCCAATTCCGCAAGACAGTTTGGTCTGAAAATGAAGGATTCATCCAAAATACCTATGGCCACATATGGCCACTTCGGAAAGATGATGAAAAACCATCAAATTTGGAGTACCCTTTCGTACAAAGCTAGTTTCATCCAAGCAGAGCTTTGTATTACAGCGGAACCATTTTATTCGCTGCGGGGCAGATGAAGTTGTACTTGTCGTTGAAGAGCTGGCTGTCGACGTGGTGGTGGTTGTAGTGCCTCAGGGCGATGCATCATGGACTCCGTGGTCAGGGTCCAAACCATAGCAGGTCAAGTGGGTCCCCAGCGCTCGTCAATGGGAATCAGGATTCCGGCAAGAAGTCGATCTTCCGCCTTGCTTCAGGTAAGCCAATTCGATGCATCCAAAAAGATATGGCGGATTGACTTGAGGAGCTGAACAACTCAAACACACTCAAATCGCACCTGAAAGGGCGTAATCATGAAGCTCATACGTTCCTGCCAAGATATAAGAGCCGACATGTCAAGCATTTTTGAAACGTTGCTTTAGAAACTGCCTAGCAATCTAGCACGCTCCAAATGGCAAATCGCAACTCAACAACTTTGACTCCTGAGGCAGGTCAAGGACGTCAAGCGTGTAGTTGTAGGCTGTAGGGTCACAGCATCCATTCTCTTGGACCCACGTCAACTTTGGGACTTGTCCAAGGTGTGCATACTGTTCACCACAGCTATCAACCAGCCAAATATCGTATCCATCCACCAATGATTCATCGATCTCACCATCAATGGCGTTGCGGCCCCAGTAGACGGTCCCCGAGATTTTGCCGCGCTCGTCTTCTAAGTCTTCGAAGCTTCCAACAGCACAAACACTGCAGCGGACCGTGCGGGACGTCGGTAACAGGACGCCCGTGCGTCCGCAGAGAAACTCGGTGGGACCAGTCTCGTAGCACCAGAAGGCATCAGTGATGTTTGAATCGTTCAAATCCTCTGTGGTAAAATTTCGAAATGTGATCGCCTCACACATGTCACCCTCTTGTAGATCACTGCAATTGTCGTCTTGCACAGGTGGCAAGCCATTGAAAAAGCTGCTACACCAGGAACGAGTTGTTGAGGTGGTGCTAGTCGTACTACTGGATGCAGATGATGTTGAGGATGTAGATGAACTTGTTGATGTGGTACTGGATGATGTGGTGCTGGATGATGTTGTTGTGTGGCTAATAGTTGAAGTTGTATCACTTGTTGACGTGCTGGTAGCTGTAGAGGAGGATGTTCTTGTACTTGTCACACTCGTTGCCGTCGATGTTGTCCAAGAAATGGAGCTAGACGTGGCGGTGCTGGACGTGGTCGTAGCAGTGAGCGTGGAAGCAGTGCTGCTGGTAGACGACAACGATGTGGAAGTTGAAGTGCTGAGTGTTGCGGTGGAGGTTGAACTTGATGTGGTCGTGAAGCTTGTGCTCGTGCTGGTTATTGAAGAGCTAGTTGAACTTGTGGTAAGAGTTGCTGTACTTGTCGAGGTTGTTGTGGAGCTCGTTGTGCTTGTCGAGCTGGTGCTAGAACTTATAGTGCTTGTTGAACTGGTGCTTGAAACAGAAGTGCTTGTTGAGCTCGTTACAGAAACCGATGTGCTGGTGGAGCTAGTAGTAGAAGTCGAAGTGCTTGATGTTGAAGTAGTTGTAGTTGAAGTTGTCGTTGAGTTGCTGGTAGAGGTTGATGTGCTTGTTGAACTTCTTGTTGTAGTTGTTGTTGTGGTACTAGACGTTGTGGAAGTAGTTGTGGTGGAACTTGTTGTTGTGGAAGAAGAAGTGCTTTGAGAAGTGGTTGTAGAAGGTTCAAAAGAAGTGCTGCTTGTTGATGTCACGGAGTTAGTGGAATTTGCACTGCTGCTTGAGGTCGTTGTGGTCGCGGTGGTGCTTGAACTGCTTCGCGTCCATGTTGTGCTTGTAGTAGTTGAGGAGGTCTGCGATGTGGAGCTTGAAGTGGAAGTAAAGGTGGATACCTTGGGAATGGGAACCTGGCATCAGCCTTTCCAAACTGATAGAAAAGATGAAATATATATATATATATATACATATGATCTCTCTTTTGCGGGGTTGTCTTTTTATGCCTACAATCGTCAGGACTTGTGATGGTAGCGTTTTGTGTTTGGACAGAGGAACATCAAGTACATCGAAAGGACATCCGGAGAAATGCAAACACTGACGATTCGGTTTGATTTAATAGAAGTGTATGGTTGAAGAATGGTGTACCTTTACCAAAGGATACCAAAAGGCCAGTTCGGGAATCAAACCATTTTGAGCCTCAGCTGTTTCCGGCTTCGTTCTTTCAGGTGAATGCTGAACTGACCTGAGGTTGCGACGGTTGAAGTGGAAAGAGATGAAGTGGTACTTGTACCTGCATCCATTGCGAAACACATCCAAACACATCCAAAACCATGGAAACGGCTTGTTTTTCGGAAAAGCAGAAGTTTGTGAACTGTCCTGATGAAGAGGTTGAAGATGTTGTAGTCACAGTTGTGCTTGTAGATGATGTTGAGGTGGTCGAGGATGTTGTTGTCGTCGTTGTGCCTTGACTGGTGCCAGTGGCGCAATGGCCTAAGAGTTGTATATACGTTTGCAATTGATATGCTGAGGATATACAAAGTCTTATTGGCTAGTTTTGCAGTCCAGTTGCAAATGGGTACCTGCGCTTGTGGCACTAGGAGCTTGTCGCTCAGATCGAACCCAGGAGGGAGCAAGGCCTCTCACAGTCAAATGTAAGTGACTCTTTGCTGGACCACGGCTGTCAGGTGATGTACCATTCAATCCCAAAACTGCAACAAAGTATTGAACCAAGGAGCATAGGTACAATCTCGATCATCTGCATTTGCACACGCCAGGAGGACAACCAGCATGCGAAATCCTGTGGCAAAAGGTCAACACATGTTGGTCTTCAGCTGCTGGCTGTCCAAATTTGAGTTTTCGGCCTTTCATCGGAATCACCGCTGGGCAGGCCTGGTGGGTGAGGTATCTCAGAATCACCAAAGCCAATTTCATAGCCACATCTGCAATGGAATCACAAGCCAGCACCTCCTCCGAGGCAGAGCCTCTCTATCTGACGCCCCCTCTTCATATCCAACAAAGACTGCGGCATATGCAAGAATGATGTAAGTTCAAAGAAATAGAAAGGAAATAAGGCATGCGTATTTGTCTCGAACAATTGTTTCAAAGGCACCTGTTAATGGGAGTCTGCCTGACTGCCTTGCATCAGGTTCATCCAAAGCCAAGAATCTATAGGGTCACAGAGTTTAATTTTAATTCTTGCAATATCCCAAGAAACCACATTCTCACAAAGAACAATGCCAAATGTGCACGAAGTAGTTGGACTTCAAAGTCGTGCCCGTTGGGCCCCTTGTTCCTGTGCTGTGCTTGTTGTTCAGCTCATTTCACTTCGGAAACCCAGAATCCGCCAGCCCCCTCAGCCTCAACCCATTTTTCCGCAAACAGTGTGTGAGTGTGTTCTTGGGGTTCTTCCTGCAGGGCCCATATAAATTGGCCCCAGAGTAGTGCGAAAGTGCCCGCTTTCAACCCAGGATGTACAGACAATACCCTCTCACAAACTCTCGAAGCAAATCAGCTTCCAACTCTGGCGTCCACCAATCCATGTCGGCAAATGCACCGCTCCAAGCTTTAAACCTGACAGGATCGCGGCACTTTTCCGGTGAACTTTTCAGGACAGATTGTATGGCGATGGATTTCACCGCATCGTTCTGGCGAATGATCGCCTTCCGCAGCAATGCCCACGAGTCCCCCGGGGCCAGTTCCGATTCCAGGCAGCGCAGTGCGAGTGTTCGAAGCCGGCTGCATTCCTGCTCTGCAAGCAGCAAATAATTCTTGCCCCCAGGACCATCCAAAAGGGCCAAGAAATCCAGCCAGTCAAATGCGGTCATCACTTGACCTTCAGGCCAAGTCTTCCCGGTGTAAAGATACGTCAACAAAGCCTTCATGCTGCCCACGCTAGGCTCTGGCTTGAGAGATGTCCTGATTTCTCCACTCTTGGCTTCTGCCAAGGATGTCAACAGCACGCCTTTATAATACTCGGAACGAGCAATGAGCATGAATCGGTGCGCTGCTAGTTCCTGCTTAGATTCAGCTTTTGCAATAAGGCGGCAATCGATGCAACCGGTTTCTTTCAAAGGTTTGCCATCTGCTTGTCTTGCAGTATTAAGCATCGACTCCAAATCTCTCAGCAAATTTGGTGGTGGGATGCTACTGTTTTGGCTGTAGACAGGTAGCACTTGAAGATTACCTGCAGCAGCTGATATCGCCATTGCCAGTAACTCTTGATCATGTTCCAATGCTGCGATCAACCGCTTGATGAAGTCAGTATCGTGGAGCAGCTTCATGTTAGCCAATGCCACGAAAACGTCGTTCTGCAGCCGTTTCGACCCTATCTTCTTGGCTTCTGAAAGAATCTCACCAGCATTTGAAGGCTCCACGGCATCATGCACATGCTTTTCACAAAGCGCGTGCAGGCGTCGCATTGCACAGCACGCACTATCATTTTGTGCAAGAAAGAGCCCCTTTGCTAGCGTCATCAGCTGAAAGACATCTTTCACCCCGAGCCCATCACCGAGAACCAGGCGATCCGTGTAGATGAAAAGAAGAAGCATTCGAAGCGTCCTCGTAGTTGCGCCCTGCATCTCGATCACTGAGATGTCAGCATTCTCACCCGAAGCTAGCCGCCGCCGCTTAGCCTGTGGGCGATTTGGTGGGGATCTAGGCGGTCCGCGGTTTCAAGCCTTAACCTGCTGTGAAGACCAAACAAGATGCCATCTCAAAATCACACCTAGCAGTAGGGATACTTCATCTTTTGACAAAGAGCATGATCCATCGCCAAATTCGAATACAAGACGGTACGATTCTAAGAACCAAGGGCTTGACCACCGACCGCGCATTGCACATCAGAATAAACTCACCTTCACAACTGGATCCACACCCATCGAAACCGCCCAAAACAAGGGATGATCCAAGACCAGAAAAGACCCGCCATTTGTGAGTCCAGTAGACCCAAACTTTGACCAAGTTTGGTACATCAACATCCAGGGGCAAATCTCGCAGTTCTAAGGGGCTGTAAGTTGTAAGCTGTAACTTATCAATCCATCTACCATGTGCAAATTTTATTGACCCTTCCAAAAACCACATAAAATTCCAAAATGGTTCCAACAGTGTTCCCATTCGGGCAGTCTTCAAAACCCTCTTCAAAGCAATGGTTGATTCAGAATGGGATTTCCAGTTGATGGATGATGAAGGAATATGTCAATCAATCAACTCTATCCCCAGATTTGTCACGGCTCTCGTAAATGATGGTTAAGCCGTTAAGCCCCCTTTCATCATCTATGATGACCTTTCCAGGGCTTTAGCAGCCACTCTCCTTTGGTCCCGGTCTTTACACGCCTCGTGGGTGCGTCCCACTTTTTGGGACAAACGTGGGCAACGGGCTTGAAGCAGCGCAAAATGCGCCGGCACGTCGCCATCATCACCTGACGGTGCTGACGTGGGTCAGGGGCTTGGGGGCAAGGCGATTTCACAAACAAATATAATGTTTTTTACCGACCAAATTACCAAAGGGGTGATTCAATGGCATGTCAAAGGAGTTGTAAGGGAATATAAGTAAGCAACAATGTGATATGTGGGTGCAAGTCAGGTTTGATCTGAGAGTTTGGGAATTTTGTTTAGGGTTCAATCTTTCCTCAAAGACCTACATTTTCAGACTTACACTAAAGCTAATCTTGCTTTCCCCTTGTAGGTCTGACCTATGGAGTTTGTACTGCGTTCTACTCCTGTCTCTGCGTTAGCCTGTCTGAACCAGAGAGTTAAGTTTACTCATGTTTACTCTTTGTTCACTCCTCTGGTACCCTTTCCGTCGTGTTTGTCATTATTTTGCCATGTTTCAAACTTCATGCGTGTTTTTCTCGTTCAGTTTGTGGTGTAGATCTATTTCAAAATTGAGGTTTCTGGGGCTTCTGTGCTTTTGCTGTATTTTGGATTATTTCATATTTCTACATTTGATATCATTTATTAATAATCTAAATAATCATGTAGGGACGTTCTTGGCAAATTGGATATGATGTAAGTAAGTAATCTTCATGTTGTCCACTTAACTTTTTCGGCTTGGCTTTGGATTGATTTTGTCCTAGATCTCCTTTGCCACTATGCCTAATCCTTAGAGCCGAATCCTTGGAATACGTTATGGGTTTCCAACAGCCAAGAGTTATGTTTGATAATCATAAATAATTATAATTGGTAACAATGGACAATAATCAACAACACTGGGTGATCAAGGGTAACAACCAGCAGTAAAGGGTGGAAATGGGTAATAAAAAGGTGGCAATGGAAATCAAAGACAAATAAGGGAGCTAAAGAATTTCTTGTAAAGCTGAAAGATTTCGGTTGGAAATTCACTCGGGGAATTCAATGTGGAGGATAGAGATGGGGTAAAAAGAGACGCAAATAGAAGAGATTTCCTCTAGAGGTTAAACCCATGCAGGGCAGGTCTTCATATCCTCGCCCTGACAAAACCTTGCCTCTCAAAATTGTGTCGCTCAAGACATCGCCATCGGACAACAACAACTTTTTGAGATGTTCCCGGAGTGCCGGATCGACTTCCACATACTCAGCATCGACCGCAACGGCCGCCGCGGCACCGGGGGCGACCGCAACGGCTGTAGCCGCAGGGGGGGCGGCCAATGGAATGTGGCGCACGAAGCGCACACGGCGCATGTTTTGCTTTTAACAAAGGGAGTCTCACTGTCCAGTTTGAAGGTGATGCATTTGCCTTCTTCCGTCGTCTGCGACTCAAACCAATTTATCCAAGAAGGACCACTTTCACTTACAAATTCCACACTTCCTGACAGCTATTGCAAAGAACATGCACCTGTGCTTACATGGGTGTGTCCGAAAATGAGGGTATACCAAAATTACATAAAATTACCAGGTTCAAAGGTAAAATCATGATTAACCAGGAGGTTTAAGCGGTACCCTATTTTCAAACAAACGCACATTGGCCTTTGATCTCGCCTGGTGTGATGGAACATCAAAGCTGGGTAAAATAGAAGATGATGTGTTTTATGTGGTGTCAGTTCAAAATTCGCAAATGTTAAATGCCTGCTAGATCCTGCTGGACGCAAAATGGCAACAGCATAGCAATGGTTTTCTTGGTCTGGTAGCTTCATGTGCGCAAACCCGGCAACAGGTCGAGAAATGTCCCGAACAATGTAATCCTGTTTTAAATTCTCTAGTTTTGCAATCCAACAGCAGTCAGGGTTCCAAGGTTCCAACGTTGCGTCCCCAGCAACCAATCAATGCACCATTTCCGAACTCAGAGATCGAAACCCAACAGGCACTGCTATTGGGAACTGTTGGGGTGTTGCGGCATGTAACAAGCTAGCCGCATCGTTGTGGTTGATGAATAATCCAGATGCAGATATGTTTCGATCATGCTGTTCTTAACTGTCGTAGTTGTTTCTGTAATATACATATTTGTCCGGCGAAACGATTGGAACTGCAGCTGGTGGGTCCCACCTTTTCAACAAACCTGTATTTCGATGCCACGTCTCTATCTTTTGAAATCTGCGAAACTACCCAACGTGCCTCACTTTGATTGACATTCCAGCCACGATTGCTATCCCGCAGTAAATCTCAACACAAGATGAAACAAAACACTCCAAGTAGTCAATTCTGAATTTAGAGGAAAGAAAATTGCAAGTTGCACACCCTGAATCCTCCCCCGGTAATCTTCCACTTTTCCTTGCCAAGGTCAAGATGGCAATCATTGGAAGAAACTGCTCCTTTGCAGCTGGAGTTTCAGTCCCATGTTCCTCGATCGTCCCTTGATATTGAGCGCTTGATCAAACATATTATCTTCCTCAAAGCTTCTGATTGTTTTTTGACAACCTGCTCTTGAAAATCACTTGCAATTTACTGGTATGATTGTCGGATATTGTCGGTATGTCAGTGATATGTATTGTGCCGGGCTCAGCATCTATGTCACTGGTGACTTTCCTGCCCAATTCACTTGGCCACAGCGAAGGTGCCTCAGGACTCCAGAAAGGGCTGGTCTTTTCAACTCACGTCAAACATCATCAAACATCATCAAACATCATGCGGGCTTCATTCTGAGGAACAGGCACTATTCTCCCTTCACCCACGAGGAAAATACTGGCCTTCAAGTGCAGTTGGTCAAGATTCAGTTACTATTCATCGTGCATTATTCATCGTGCATTCCATAGGTGGTACTGAGAGCAGGTCATACTTAACTCTAAACATCGCCCAGCTAATTGGTGCCTGCAGCCAGCACCGGCTGAGAGACAGAAACAAAAACCGAGAAAAAGGTCAAGCTCTCCCAGACTTTTTCGGATTTTGATGGATGCAAAAGGGTCAAAAATGCAAGGGAATGCATAGGGATGCACAGCGATGCATAGTGATGCATCTTGTCAGACCAAAACATCGCTTCCAGGGTCCCGGCTTCGTCGCGTCGTCGGCCAAGACCACACTGGTGACTGTGGCAGAAGCCAACGCCTGCCGGGCCAAAACTGCGGACGCTCGGGAAGCCCCATCGAATACGGCCGAATACGTCCCGCACTTGGATCTACCATGATCTACCACATCTTGGAGACCATGGGACACACAGACGAAGTCTAGGAATCCAACTGCATTGACACTCGCTGCCGAGTGAGTCAGCTGAAGGCCCAAGGTCCATCCAGAACCATCTGGCCTGAAAGACTACTTTGGCAGAAGTCTGAACGCGGATTTGTGTCTTGCAATCTCAGAATTAGATGAATTGATGCAGACTCCACTACCATGAGACAAATCAACATCACAAGCGTTTGAGTGGCGCATTGGCAAACATATGTTACATGTGTTACAAACATGTGTTACAAACATGTGTTACTGGATGTTACTGGGTTTTCTCACAAACGCAGTGGATCCGATCGCACAATCCGCCGTGACCTTAGGAGGTCATCCGCAAGTCTCCGAGATGAGAACGGCTGGGACAACACCAAAACCGCAAAACTACTCGAGTGAAGAGAAGAAAAAACTCAAAAACTCTCCTATGGCAATCCATCCTGGCAGACAATCCGCTGTTTAGCGCCGAGTGTTATACCGAAAATGTGGGTTCTTGTTGTCGTGTATCTCAACCACGGATATCCACGGATGCCATTCTAGAGTCTAGAGATGTCTAAAGTATTCTCCATAGTTTTGAGCATTGAGGTCAAAGCCCGGTAGTGCAGGTGGCCAGATCGTCGTCCCATTCATAACCTCGTCAGACTGCAGGATCTACCCGGGAATCCCCAGGGATCCCCAGGGATCCCTGGCATCCAACCAAGGCGGCAGCAAAGCTTTGGTGGGATCAGCACAAAGGTACACGCACGATTCGCGTGAACCCAGGGCCTGATGGAACATGGTGGAACTCCCACTCCAAAAAACATCCACTGATCGATAACTCTTCTCCACTGTGATGTTCGACATGCCTTGATCCAGTTTTACTATATCCTATGACAAATAACAAAAGGGAAAGCAACAACTTGAGAAGCCGGCTTGTAGATCTTGAAGGCATTGAAATTTCCAATGGTCTCCAGGTGATTGTGTCTGCAGGAGTCCATGAGGTCATTAACCTGCCACAGGAGCTGCTTCCAGCATTCGACGACCACAAGACTGACGAACTGAGGAGCAAACTCGTGACAAAGGCGTTTGAAGCTGGGCGTCCGTTTTCAGCTTCTCCTCTGCCATGTGCCTTAGGCCGCTAGCCAGGGAGCCATGAAGCCAAGAATGCGACTTGAACGCGGTGGCCGAAGAGAGCCAGATGCAAACGAGTTTCACAAGAGCACACTTTGGTGCACCAACCTTGGGGACGGGTTTTTTCGGACAGGATGGTGTAACAAGAAGCATCAGCCGCAGATTCGATTCTGAATACAACCTTCTGAGATCAAGGCTGAAAAAAATTCTCCAGCTTTCTCCATGACGGCCTTGTCTGGCCTCGGTCGACGAGCGCCTGGACTGCCGCAGTTGCCCTGGAATTCCACCTTCGGAAGTTCATGGAAATTTGGGTCACATGCAGTTGTCTGACAGTTGTCTGGGGTGGCAGCTCCTGCTCTGAAAACACCTCTGTGAAGGTTTTCTTCTTTAGAGCTGCTACCTCCAAATGGTGGTGGAAAAGCTTAAAATGGTAAACGGATGTAAACGGTAGACTTGCTTGCCATGCACATCACGCGTGCTCCAGATCTTTCTCTGCTTTTGAAGTGACTGCTTTGTGGTCTCTACCGAAAGTGCCCAGACTATCATTGCAGCTGTGCTTGCCTTGACTTCATCTCTTGGTCTGTGATGCCTATCCCAAATAACCAGAGTTGTAGTCTTCGTCTTTGCCTGCCACGTATGGTATGGTATGGTAGTGCAATCAAAAGCTGTCATTAATCCATTCATATCGAGTGGTGAAAGCCGGACAAAACAAGCAGAGGCACCAGCTCAGCCACCATTCCAATGCCAGCTGAAGAAGACTGACCCCGAACTATCACAACATCCTGCATTTAATCACCAGCTCACACAGGAGTCTCCAAGATTTCCCCAAGAATTACAAGCGAACTCCATGAAACCGGACAGGAAATGTCCCAAATTTCACATCTCTCACTGTGCACTGGTCCAGAGGCTCGCTGCTCTGCATGGGTTTCACGAACGCCTGCTGGAAAGCACCTGTTCAGCTGGCATCAGAGCTTGAGCAGACGTACAGGTCAAACATCGGCGTTCAACACCCGTTCGCAAAACTCATGCCCTGCTGATGAAACCAAAACTTGCCCAAACTGTATTCAGGCAAGATTCAATCTATGCAACCCTGCAATCTCCAGCCTGTATCAGTGCTCCCTTCCCATCTTGGTGCTCCGCGAACAACCTGCACGGGCTGACCTTAGAATATTCCATGGCAATCCATGGCATGCTTAACAAATACCTTGGAAATGCCTTGGAATTCCACTTAGTGACAACTTCCTGGAAAGGGGCTAAAAAGAATCCAGTGCGGCTTTCAGTTAAGAAAACCGAAGGATGTCAACACTTGCGGCTCAATTCAGCATGTGGACCTCGTACTGTAGCAATTAAGGCTGTGACCGGCCAGCACGAGCGAGGACCTGTTGTCAAGAGAACTCTATTTTCAAGACTATTCTCTCTTCCTGTCTCTCTCCCTGTCTCTTTGGTTTCCAGTTCTTCATATGTCTCTGGCTCATGTGGGACACCCCGCTTTGTAGCCAATTTCACCAGTTTCAAGAGAGAAAATGTTACAGTAAAATCATGATCATAAACATTTACAAACCATAAGATTTTGGGAGCTCCAGTTTTGCAAAACCATGTTTTCATCGAGCCTCATGGACTCCTCTTCAGCGCTCTCTGCGGATCCGCAGAAAAGGAACTCGGCAGAGCCATTGCCTCGACCCTTCTCGTAGCACAGGCACTCGAGGGGCCTGTCGTGACTTTCCCGTGGTTTTTTGTCACCTTTTTGTGCAGAAACGATATCTATGATTGATAATGGTTAATCAGTTAATCGTGTGGAAATAACCAACAGATGAATCATGGAAAATCATGGAAATTGGAACAATGCGGAAAACCCAATGCCATAAACCATCACCAATAACTCACAAGAAATGGGCGAACCATCCCAAAATGGAGGGTTTAGGGCATTGGGTTTACCACCTGTCGGTTAAGGACTTGACCCAAACTTCTGCAGCAAGGCTGAGACATCCTGGCGGGTTTGATTTCTGGATTTTCTGAAGATTCGTCCAAAATCTCTCGGTGCTGTGCTGTGCTCGAACTGTTCTTTGCCACTGTCCTCTGCACTGCTGTTTTCTGGAACTCCTCGAAATAAGACCTGTTCTGCACGGATTCATGTGAGCTGCGGCAAAAGGATAGCTCTGGCCTTGTTGGACAAGCTCAAATCATTGGAGACCTCACTGGCCTTGCGGCAGAGATGCGTATGATCCAACAAGCCCAGGATGACAAATCCATCAAATGATCCTGGTACCCATCGAACATCAAATATGTTACCTCACCCTTGTGATACCCCAGATTGATCCATCTTTCCAGGACTTGCTAATGATGATCCCTCAAATGCTGAGGCATGCTCCACCATGATCGGCAACTGGATACCCACTGCGGGCCCAGAATCTGAATTCGCTGGAATGAACCAAAAAAGGCAACCAAGTGAATCCAAAACTAAACATCGCACGCTAGCTCCATGCACTCACACTCTTTGCTTGACTTGTCATACGGCTGCATTAAAATTGAACTCTGCAAAACGGTGTACGGGAGAATCAACTTTCAACTCCTCTTGTTTTCAGCCCATTTTGGCATGTTCTAAGAAGCGTCAAGAGCACCTGCCGCTCTGCGTGAGGACTGCGGTCGTGCTGCACCTGCACCGGAAGCAGGACCTTATCGGAACCAGCTGCAGCATATCCCTGGCACTGGCTCCTGGAACATCCAGAATCCACCAGCGACCAAGAGGCCCAAGCAGCCAAATTCTTGGAGGTTGGCTCCTCATCCAAAGAAACTTCCATACCATGCAGGACCCTGCGGGAGTTGAGATATGCAGAAGTGCTCCAAAGTTGGCACCCTAAGCTATTGTCAAAGATTTCAGAGAGGAGCTTGAGGGAAAGGGCTGGGCTCAATCCAAACTGCCTCTCTAAAATATGATTTTGCAATCGGCCAGAGCTTTCTTTTGGCTTCCTCTGACAAAGTCGATCCAGTTGCTGCTTCGCAGGTGTGCCAACTCTCAATCTCAGTTGCTGACATAGCTCCTCACCTAGGCGTTGATGCCAGTGCAAAATTTCCGCAGCCACAACAGCTTGTGCTGCTGGTCCCAGCATCCCAGGGACAACATTGAGGCCTTCTGCGCCCACCAGGTTGCCACGTGCCCTGAAAGCCAAGGCCTCCAAACAGCCTGGTGCCTGGCTCAGCAAAGCTGGATCACTGCACTCGGAAAGGTCCAAAATGGCCTTGAACGTTACAGCGTCTGCTGCACTTTCAGCTGTTTCAATTGTTTCGTGGAGATTTTGGACCAACAGTTGCCTGGCTTCATGAATACGGTTGGCAGCTTGGCAGGCTGATGCAGCCAGGTTTCGGGCAATACCAAATGGAAATGAGAAGCCTGTCATGTCTTTCAGGATGCTAAGAGCACATTCCCAGGCCTGGCCCACAGCACACGCTTCCAATATCGCATGAAACGTGGTTGTATCAGGCTCCAACTTGGCAAAGATTTGAAGCTGCTGAAACAGTAGCAGAGCAAACTGCCAGCTCTCCAGCTGGGTGCAGGAACCCAGGACTGTGTTGTATGCGATCAGGTCAGGCCAGTCTCCGGAGGCGCTTAGAGACTGCTTCAATGAGTCACAGTGCAAAAGAGCCGAAGCCACTCGCCAGTTGAGCAGTGAAGCGCAACTTGAAATTCCTACATTGCACGCCGTAGAATCCAGCTGAACTGCACGATCTTGAAAAGAGAAAAGCAGGCACAACGCAGACTCCCATTGGAAACCAGCCTCGCATGCAGACATTAACGTGGTCAGTGAAACCACATCTGGGCGGAATCCAGAGGAAGAGGCTGTAGCAAACAAACTGAGTGCCCTTTCCCAAGATTGGGAGGAGCAACATGCTCCCAAAACGGGATTGCATGTTCCTGTACCTAGCGGCACCCTCCATGAAGAGGCGGTGCATAGTATGCTTAGTGCCGCCTCCCAACATCCTCTGGACTGGCACGCCCTCAAAACCGAACTTACTGAGATTTCGCTCAGCTCTACTTGTTTCAAGTGCATGTCTTGCAACGTGGTGAATGCTTCCGGCCATTGCGACCCCTTTTCACATGCTAGAAGTGAAATGCTCAAGGAGATTGCGTCCAGCTCAAGTAGTGAACTAGACATCTTGTCTAAGAGAATGAGAGACACTTGCCAATCCCCACTTCTCACACATGTGTTTGCAACAATGCTGTAGGATGCAATGTCAGGCCTGAGTGACATACTTCCCATGCTTTCAAGCATTCCAAGTGACAAACACCAGGCATCCTGTGTTTCGTCTGCTTCCAGGATGCTGAGACATGCATTCAACGTCTTCACAGTTGGTTGGACTTTTACAGCTCGCATCGAGTCCAAGATTTGGATTGCAAATTGCCAGCCAATGTGATCCCGACACGACCGCAGGAGGATATCATAGCTGATTGATGTTGGAGAAACGTGTGATTCTTTCATCGCTGAAAAGGTGCTACAAACCCTGCTCCACATCCCTGCACTTTCCAAAGAACTCATGAGCATGCTGTATGTATACACGTTTGGCGCAACCCTTAGGTTGCGCATCCACGTCCATATCTCCAACACCTTTGGCCATGAACCGGACTGTTCCAAACACTTCATCGCTGTACCAAATGTCACAATGTTAGGAGTTGTGGACACATTCTGAAGGCTTTCGAGAAGACTCAAAGCAACCATCCATTCACCAACAGAGCCACAAACACTGATAGCTGTTGCCATGGGCACTTGCCAGTCGCCTCTGTCTTCATTGCCGGCACGCTTCTCTGTCTGCCAACATTTCGAGACAGAAGCAAGGAAGTGAAGAGCTAACTCCCAGTTCTTGGACTCTGCACATGTAGATACAGCTGCTGCACAAGCAAAGGCATCAATCTCAACTCGATTTTCCAACATGTCCTGCAGGATCCAGAGGCTCACATCCCAGCAACTGGGAGCACAAGCTTGCAGCAAATTGGTGTAGCTTCGTTCATCAAGTTGGAGTGCACTCTCTTCTGCCAGGGACAGAACTGCCAAAGCAACCTCCCAGTGACCCTTTGCTGCAACACCGGCAACAATTGAATTGTATGAAATGATATCAGGATCGATGCCCTTCCAATGGATTCCAGCTTCGGCCACCAGCACCAAAGCAAAACGCCATTGATGTGCTCGCTGACAGGCAGAGACTGCTGAATTTAACACGATGACATTAACTTCGACCCCGCGCTGAAAGGAAGTGAATAACAGGTCCAGGGCTTTTGCCCAGTGGGCTCGTTTTCCAAAGGCGCTGATGCTAAGACTGAGATCCTGCACTGCTGGAAACGTTGTGCGAACTGAGTCAAATGGTTGGCTAGTTCTGTATAGTTCTGTAAGATTACAGTCTTCTACACAATGGCCCTGCCAGGAAAACAGTTGCTGCATTTTGCTTCGAATCAAGTGAGGCATCTCAAATATCAGGAGTACAGCGGCACAAGTTGGTCCTTACTTGACTTGATGTTATCTGGGTTTCTGGTCGAAGCTTCTCTATCGTCTCTGACCAATCTGCTCTTCGCCTGGTGACATTGACATCAAGGTTGGTGCGAATCTCACAGCTAGAAACTGGCCTGAACTCCTGAGGTTCCCGAAGTGGCATCTAAAATCCTTCTCTGCGTACCTGGCAGAGACATATTGCTGTGTCACACATAAGTTTTCCAGCACCGAAGCAGGAGCACCTCCACTCCAGGCTCCAATCATGGTACAAAAGAATCATGTGAGACTGTTCGCATTCTGCTTTCTAATTCCATTCGAGTCAAAAAAAACCTGCGGCACGGACGTGACTCTTCGAATCTGCAGTGTACCCCCAAAGGCCTTGAAACCCTATCGACCTGACGGTAGAGTATTTCCGGCTTTGAGAGTTCCAATTCCTTGCTCTTGGAGATGGTACGGATATGAACCATCTGCAGAACCACATGTACAAATGAAACCAGATTCAGGCTTTGGTCTGGTTGATCTGAAGACAAATTACGCTTTGATCAGCAAAACACAGGCACTGGGCACACTTAAGAAATAACAAGAAATACCAAGAACTACCAACGATCCATTCAACTGGATTCTATCCTTTCAAAATATTTCCAATGTTCAAACTTCAAGTCTGGAAAGCCTGAAATGTGAGACAGCAGCGCTTAGTTACGCTGACCGGGTGAAACTCTGAGCTCTCACTCCGCCAAGTCCACTGACTGCACTTCCTGACACAGGCGTCGATGGCTGAAGGATTCTGGATGGGAAAACAGCTGGGTCCAAACCCAATGGCTGGAAAACCCGCTCCTGCGCATGGGCAAACCTCAGAGATTGCATGTCTGGATTGAACTTCCAGTTGTCAACACTCTTGCACAAGCTTAAGCCAGCTGGGGAAGTGCACTCTCCAATCCTCTCATTACTTCTTAGGTCGAGCGAGACTTACAACATCTTACAACTACAACCCAGAGGAAAATCAGCGCAAACATATTCGGACAATGTCAAGGTGCAACCTCAGATGCATCAGAGAAGCAGGTACTGCGCCAGAAATTCAATGGGATCTTCAGGTTGCTCTTTGCAGACCTTTGGCACGCACGAAAACTTACGAACCATCAAAACTTCCACTGTCAACGATGCTTGGAACGCTTCAGAAAGTCTTCACACGCAAAAAGGGGTACACGGTATACGCTATACTACACTCAAATCCATCCAAATCCACTGATGAATCATCATACGTCACATCACATCCCATCATATCATATCTTATGACCCACTACAGACCCTTAAAACGGCCATGAATGAAAACTTCATGGATTCATGGCTGTTGTTTGATCATCTTGATCAATACGTCGCCTCGGTCAGCCCTGCGGTCAACGTTGGCACGACATGAGCCCTGGCGATTGCTAGGCGAGTTGACGCTGAATGTGTACAAATGGATGATCAATGAATGGAATGCATAAACAAATGAAGAAATAAACCAATCGATATGTAAAAATGACAGATAGAGAAGGAGATAGAGAAAATCGATATGAATATGAACATGGAAATTATATCTATAATATATATATATATACACACATCATTATATATAATATGTATTTTTTGTTTTTCCCCCGTGCAGACTGCAGAAGTCTGTGCACAGAACCATAGCCGTTGAAATTGTGAAAAACAAATAAGAATAAAGGTAGAGAGGTAATCGGGTGAGGAGAAATTAATTAGACTACTTGTGGACAACCACGTTCAAGTAGCTGATAACCTCGCCAGGGGCACATAAGATACTGTCGCAAAGGCTGTGCCTGTCAAAAAAAACTTGATTCACTCTGAGCAGCGCCGGTGTCTCCTTCGCTTCGCTCTACTGACACCAAGACATGATATACATGATAAAAGAAGCTTCGCAGTTCGTACAAAGAGAAAAGCCTGCAGAGTTCAAATCCACTTCCTTGCAGTTCTATCCATTCCGTGTGAGTACACAGCACAAATCAACACAAGTGTTGCGACCTCACCCTTGGCACGAGTAAATCCAACAGGATAAAACCATTGCGGTCATCCTTATCTTTCCCAAAGGTTTAAAGGTGTGTGCCGCTGGCAAGCCTCTTGCTCCAAATGAGCCGCTTCGTTGCGAGCGATGACCTTCAGAAAAAACACTGTGGGGATTAGGAGCTGCGGTGGTGCAAAACTCTGCCTTGCGTCTGGTCTCTTCCTCGTTCGCCAACTTCTGCCGCAGCGCAGCTTCTTTTTTGGCATGTTCCTGTGCGATGTGTGCGCAGTGCCTAGGAAATGCAAGGTTCTTCGTCTACCGCTATTACGAACACCAAAATATTGTGGAAAAGGCTGCAGCAGTGGAAAGAAACTTGACAGGATATTTGGACGCAGAAGTAAAACGCAAGATGTCGCAGAGAAGAAAGAACCAGGGAAACAAATGCGATAGATGATGCCAGGGATTGCCAGGGTATGATAGCATGGTATGACACACTGCTTCTTGTAAAGCCCGATGAATTCTGGCACCGGTGTGGTGCTGCAAGCCGGGAATGATACAGCGGACTTGGGAAGGGGAACACGGAAGGTAGGTGATCAGGAAGAGGAAGCAAAAAGATGCACAAGAGTTCAAACGGCAACAGTGCAGGTTCGGCCGAAGAGCGCGCTTCTGAGTGTAAGAGCCTCTTTGCGTAAAACCTCTCTGTGTAAATGCGTCTGTGTGTAAAATTTCTCTGTGCGCAAACCTCTCTGTGTAAGAGCATGTGCGGATAAAGGCTACTCTGTGTAAAGGCTGCTGTGCGCAACATCGTCTGTCTGTAGAGGGTCGAGCATGGGCGTCATGCTATTTATAGGATGCTGAGGGGAATCCAAGGGACAAACAAAGATACGTGGATATCCCAGTGTCATCCACTAGCATTTATTATCTGGAAGGGAAACGACAGGAAACGAAAAAGATCCAAGCTCAAATACCGATACCTGTTTGCCTGTTTTTTTTACTGTAAGGGGGAGAGGAAAACTTTTTCATGTAAAAGCTGTTCTGTGCAAAGGTTTCTCTGTGTAAAAGCTTCTGTGTGTGTGAAAGCGTCTGTGAGTAAAAGCGTCTGTGTGTAATCTGTTCGCAAATGCTGCGCTGTGCAAATGCATCTTTGTATAAAGCATCGGTGTGTAAAAGTTTCTGTGTAAAAGCTTCTTTGCGTGAAAACCTCTGTGTAAATGCGTCTGTCTGTAAAAGCTTCTCTGTGCACAAACCTGTCTGCACAAGAGCATGTGCGGATAAAAGCTGCTCTGTGTAAAGGCTGCTGTGCGTAACGTCGTCTGTTTTGTAGAAGCGTATCTGTGTAAAATGCGTCACCACACCAACATCTCAAAACAACATGAAACAAAAAAAACCAAGCTCAAATGCTTGCTGTCGCTACTGTTGTTGATGATGGAGGTGATGCGCGTAGGGCCCCAAAAACCGTCATATTGGCGGTGTTTCGCTATGTTTCGCTAATATGTGAAAGCCTTCGGGACAAAAAAACACCGTAAATACCGCGGTTTTTCGCCTCTCGCGCTGTTTTTGGCGCCTCGCAGGCCAAAAACCACGGTATTTACGAGGTGTTTCGACCTTGGGCGCAAGAATAACGGTATTTGCAGTGTTTTTTGGACAGAACCAAGCAAAAACACTGGTATTTACGCAGTTTCAGCATGTTGCAAGAAATAAGTTTTTCCATACACAAAAAAACACAAAACACTGTAAATTAAATTACAGTGCTTTGGGTTTGTTTTTAGGGTTCGAGGGGGGTGGGAGGCGGGGGGGGTCCTAAAATGAATGAACAGCAACCTCCTGAATAATCAGGCAACAGGGCTGGCCACCCTCCCCTTTACTTCAAAAAGTAAGCCTCAAGGTAGCCCCAGGTGATAGAACATGGCTGCTCTCAAGACTAAAATGGCTCGTGTTTCATGTTTCCCAAAACTGTGTGCTGAGGAGCGCTGATTAAGTAAGCTCAGGGTTCTGTGGAAGGCTGTTTGTTCAGAGAGTCATTTGGAGGTCTGCCAGTTTTTCTCGTCGGTTAGAACATTGCTGAAATTGGACAGGTCGTCGCATGTGATTTTTTGCATGCCGTCTGGTTCGCTGGCACTCTGAAAGAAAGACAAAGAGAGAAAAAAGCTTCACAAATGACAAATACAATAAATTTTGACTTGATGGGATGAGAAGGGCTTGCAGAGAAGTTTGTCGAATTTAAATCTGCTTGCAGTGAAGATGTTTGTTGTGACCAAAAATTGTTGAGTGGAAAGCACAGGTGTAGTCAAGTGATGCAGCAGGTTCCTACCAAGCATCTATATATCATATGTATTCATATGTGTCTTTTCTTCTGGTCTACTTCCATGTTATCAGTTGAAACCGTTTGAACTTAAACAATCATCAAAGAGGTGTCCTCCTGCTCCCTCATCTTCAAGGCATCGTCTTGTTCCTCAATCTGGGCCAAGTGCTCCTGCTCTTCACGAACCAGGTCTTCTTCGGACCTGCTCAATGAGAAGCCAAGTTTCACCGTGGTGTTAGGGGAAGCACCAACCGGCCAACCGGTCAACTGCTGGCCTCAGGTAGTTGAAGAACTGGCCCTTGGATTCCATGTGCACCTTGATGGCCTGCGAAAATTTCATAGAACTTCTGATGGTTTGCCCGTTTTGCTGCAAGTTGGACCATCCTTTTGCTGGATCGGCCTGGAAAGCCTCTTCTTCTGTGCACGCATCAATGTCGATGGGCAGCATCTGCATCCGCAAGACACTCAGTGATAGATGGAGCATTCTTGCTTCGTGTGGTCTTGTCTCAAGATCAAAATACCGAAACATCATGAAATACCACAAAATCCCATGGCTACCATAACCCATATCATTCATATCATCATCAACCCTCGAAACTCTTAGTGGCCACCTGTAGGCCACACTGCTCAGAGAAGAACTCAGCAGTACTGGGAGTGCCATCCTGACGACCAAAGGAAACTCTTTGGACTGCAACAAAACAGCAGCGATGGATTGCCAACAGCCGAAAGATGGTAGGCCTCTGCAAGATTAGCATTCCTGTACTCCTCTGAAGTTCTCACAAAGTCCTGATAGGTTGGTAGACCGGGTCAACAACGTCCGAATCTTCAAACCTTTCAGAAGCCAGCAGAAATTCAGTATCCTATGCCAAGTCCTCTTCGCTTGCTGGACCCTTCGCTTCTCCATCAAATATTCTTGCCTCTACACATCATGCATTTGGCATCTTGCCACAGTGCGAGCAAAGGCTCTATCAATCTCAGTATCGCAGCATGTGTTGCCTGTCATCGGTTTGGCAAATGAGGGTGGTGCCTTGCAGCGTGCCTCCGCGCTTCGAATCAAGACACCGTACTCAGGAACCTCAAGGGCCAGCAAACATCTTGGTAGAAGGAAACCATGCTGCCCAGAAGAAAATGCCAAAACTTGAGAATTCTACCAGGCTTTCAGCCACTTTCCACTTTGGCCTTGCTGCAGCAAAACTTGGCGCCCAAAAAATACGAGTCTTCAGATTCTTCACTCATTCGAGGCTGTTTTGCATGCACCGTTTCTTTCCACACATTGAAGCTATTAAAGCGGCGGTACCTCTGCTCTTCCTCTTCTTCCTCTGGTTCCTCTTGAGGAGGAGCCTCCTCTTCCTCTTCCTCTTCCTCCTGCATTCAATGTCTGATCATGATCCACCCCAGAAATGTGAACCATGAAGCCAAACTGCTTACCCCCCAGGTTTGCTGCCTCCTGTCCATCATCTCCCTCATCCTCTCCATCTTCGGCTTCAGCCTCACAGGGAGATGTCTCAAAAAGCGCATGCTGGAGCAAGGTCTGGGAAAATAGCCTCAGTCCAATAAAATCAATCTTGCTGTGCACAAGTCAACTTGATCCCATAGCACCCTTCACAAAATACTCCTACTGTCTACAATCACATCTTCTGGGATGCCAATGAACCTTTCATTCCAGGAATGCCCGTCCTCCTCTTCATCCCCTTCTTCTCGCACCTTTTCCATGAACAATGCCTAGATGGGGCTTGCCAGCAATAGGAATCACTTTTCCAGAGACAAAGCAGCAAAGAGAGTCTCTAAACTGGAGGGAGTGCTGAGATGTGCAAAGCCAATCTGGAATCTGCAGAGTCTGCACCTCCGCTTCGGCAAATGTTGTTGGGTATCCTTCGAGGATGTACCCACGGTAGCGGCCTAATTTGTTGGCGAACCAGGTAAGCTGACAGTGGATGGAAACAGTTCTCGCGTGAAAGCCAAGACCCCAACATACGTTGGAAAGCAATCGATTCTGCACGAGTTTCGTCCTGGAACAGGGAAGTTTCTGAAAGCGAGCTGGATCCTAGACGTGAACCAGCTACAGAAACTCACGCCATGCCAGTTGGTTTCTTCATTGCTTGATCCTCACAGCTAAAATAACGTATCCCAGCCTCAACTTGAGAGGAAGTTTCTTTCCAGGTGTGAGCGCAAGCTTCTTCACCTACGCCACGAGAAGAAAGGGTTTGCTTGCTTCCAAAGCCAATGAGTACCAACACGATCCATAAGGTTGTTTGTTAAGAGGTGTGCCAAACAGGATACACTGGCCGGGAATGTCTGCAGTTCTATTCAGGTCAAAACTTGGGTCCAGTCCAGTTGGTTCCATTCCAGCTTCCCCATAGCATGAAAGGTCCCATTGGCACCTTCTTGTTGAGCTTTCGGGCTGCTTTGGTTGGTGCAGAGCAGGCATCTTGAATGATCTGTTCGTAGGTCAAATGTGGTGGTTCCTTGCCAGGGCAAATCCATGGCACATGGTGGCCAAACCATAGATTCAACGAAAATAAGGAGGTCCCACTGAGGTCCCACTGATCCCCAGCCTCATGTAGGTAGCGATCTGCTACGCGGACCTCAGTCTCCAAAAATCATGTTTCTCTAGCACCTAGGAATGAAGCAGTTGGTTGCTGTCCATGTCCACAGGACTTCGTTTCAATTTGCATCCTTTGGTCATCTTTTCCTTTTTCCCAGCTAAGCTTTGATCACAAAGGCGTTCTGCTCCACATCCAGGTGGTCCGATCACAACCTGGCAATAAGCTCTCCACAGTTCAAAAGAACATAAAATGTCAGGTGCAAAGTTGGCAAAGCTGCTGTGTCAAGGACGGGTAGCTACTTTAAATCCGCTGCGTTTAGCTTGTCTCAACGGGAATTGGCAAAATGTGTGTGCACTGGCAGCAAACTTGGCAATGGACCATCTTGATGGGCCGCAAATTTCGCCATTTGCAAAATTCTGCGGCTACCTGTTTTGTCCAACGGGCTGCACAAGAACTAAGCAGGTTACTGTCAGCCGTCTGCCGTCTCGTCAAGATAGTCTTAGGAAATAAGTTTAGCAAGGCCAGCAAGACAGGGACCAGAAAAGGCAAAGCACAAATTTGCACAGGCCTTCTCGATGTTGGCTATGATTCCATCACGGCACCACCAGGAGAACTGCGGATCCTTCATGTGATTGGATTCAAAAACTGGGACATGCCCACAAGACACTGGCATGACTTTGTCATTGTCGCCCCTTGCACGTGGCACAATGTGATGACTCATGTAGTAGCCTTAAGAGGTTCCGAAGGCTCCAGAATGATGTCCAGGGACATCACCTTCAGCAAGACGACTCTAATCTGATCTGACTGATTTATGTGTACGTTATATACACACAGTGCCTGATATACATACATATATATATATACACACCGTGTATACAACAATATTATATATATATATAATATTATATATATACTTATATATCACTTTGCCGTTGGTTTGCCATTGCGCCATTGCTTTGCCATGTGAAGCTTCGGAAAAGAGGCGAAGTCAGCTGAGTCGGTCCGGACTTCCTTGAACTCTGACTCGACCTCCTCTGCTGGGCAGATCGGCCTCAGGAAACCCAAGATTTCACAGAGTCCATCCGAGTCCATCCGTATTGAAAGATGGTAAGGTGCTTCATACCTTTGCAGCCTTTGCCTTAGGCTCATGCACTTCTCTCTTGTGGGAGATTTGGTCAATGATTCCCTGAGTCATGCAAGATCATGCAAGTTCATCTGAGTCGAACATCCAAACCAATCATGCTGTCCGAATAATCTGAATAGAAACTTAGAGATGCCTGCACGATATCAGCTTGCGTGAGGCGAGAGTGATCTACGGCCTAGGAAAGCAGCTCATGGCAAATCATGCTGGGTCGGCTGACGGTCGGCTCGCTGCTTCTTGTGATTTGGACACTTTTCAGAGCTGAGACTTGGTCCACCAGGTACGGACTAGTCGTGTCATCCGAAGCAACGACTCGAGTCAAGCGAGCCACCTCGAATCAGTCTACAATCCAACAGAATACAACGGGCTGAGTTTCCACAAACCACACTTGGCAAATCCCACACTTGGGCTTGGACATCTCTAACATGCACACAAGGAATGTAGTTGTCACCTTGGACAGAATGCAACGTTCAGGCGACAACCAGCATTTCACCTCCACTTTTGCCAGCCTCGCAATGTATGCCATTGAGCTACCGACCAGGGGCAATGATTTTGTGAATCGGTTGAGTCAACCAAGCCTCAGCAGTTGATGCACATCAAGGGCATCGAAGCTATGCAGCTAGCGCATAGGATATTAATACCTTCACTGCGCTTCACCTAGGCCTAGGCCCTAAGCAAGAGAGGCGTAACAACACGTTGTCATTCGCAAGTGACAGAAGTACGCCGGTTTGGAAAAGGGGAGTCGGAAAGGAAAACGGTCATTTCCTCGCCAAAGATTGAGCACAGAAGAATCCTTCAAATTCGATCCTTTCGTATGCAAGAAATACAGGTTGACTACTTGCCGGGCCAAAGATTGTGAACACATGAAGCCGCAAGGTAGACTGGAGAGACTCTTCAACCATGTCAAGTTGACCCTTTAAGCACTGCGACTGTGCGGTTTGCGTTTCTGTAGCATGCAGCCGATGGTAAGCAACCAAGATGCCAGTTCTTACTGACTTCTCACAGGAAAGGAACAAAGATCTTATGTGACAGCATTCCACTGTTGTTTCTTCAAGAGTCATCAGCTTTGACGAGCAACAGTTACAACATGTCACAACTCATCCCGTGTGCCATGCCCTAAGACCCTGAGATGTCCACTGCTTTGAAGAGCTCGTTGAATGTCGTCTCCCCTTGGATGCTCAGGGAAATAATCCGTATCATGGCTTTCACAACTTTCACAGCTTTCACAGCTTTCACAGCTTTCTCAGTGCCGTACCGTTGCCGTACAAAATTCCAGCTCCAATGACATGTGGACGAAGCTTTTCTTTGGAACCTGGCAAAAATTCAGGTGTAGAATAGTTTTTGGATTTTTTGTTGCCCTCAGGTTTTGGATTTTTTTTGGCTTTCTTTCCCGGTACCATTTGCCTTGTATTTGCAACAGTACATTTGGCCATGTTCGCCTTCCATTTTGCATGGTATTTTTCACATTTTGGCATTTCAACCTCTCATTTGCATGGTATTTGCTACATTTTGGTGCTTCAAACGTTCATGTGGGTCTCTTGAGGGTTCTTTATCATTTAGGGTTTCATTTAGGGTTTCATTTAGGGTTTCTTTACGGTTTCATTTAGGGTTTCTTTAGAGTTGGGATTTCTTTAGAGTTTCATTTAGGTTTTTTTTTCCGGTTTCATGTAGGGTCTCTTATCGGGATTTCTTATCAGGAGTTCTAAACGTTCAACTAGGTTTCTTTAGGGCATTTAGGGTTTCGTTTAGGGTTTCATTTAGGGTGTCATTTAGGGTTTCTTTAGGGTTTCATTTAGGGTTTCATTTAGGGTTTCATTTGGGGTTTCATTTGGGGTTTATTTAGGGTTTCAGTTTGGGTTTAATTTAGGGACTCATTTCAGGTTTCTTTAGGGGTTCCTTTAGAGTCTCTTTAGGGCTTCTCTAGGGTTTCATTTAGGGTTTCTTTAGGGTTTCATTTAGGGTTTCTTTAGGGTTTAATTTAAGCTTTCTTTAGGGTTTCATTCCAGGGTTTCTTATCAGGATTTCTTTTCACGATTTCTAAACGTTCAAGTGGGTTCCTTTAGGGTTTCATTTAGGGTGTCATTTAGGGTTTCTTTGGGGTTTCATTTGGGGGTTCTTTAGGTTTCATTTAGGGTTTCAATTTAGGGTTTCATTTAGGGTTTCATTTAGGGTTTCTTTAGGGTGTCAATTTAGGGTTTCAGCTAAGGTGTCAGTTAAGGTTTCATTTAGTTGTTTTTTTTCAGAGTGTTGTTTAGGGTTTCTTTGCGATGTCATTTAGGGTGTCATTTGAAGTTTCTTTAGGGTTTCATTTATGGCTTCTTTAGGATTAATCTATGGTTTCTTTAGGGTTCATTTATGGTTTCTTTAGGGTTCATTTAGGGCTTCATGTAGGGTTTCTTATCAGGATTTCTTTAAGGGGTTTCTTTGGGTTTCACCTAGGGTCTCTCTAGGGTTTCATTTAGGATACAAACAGAACAGAATAAAGCAAAAGAAAATTAAAAACAAAGAGACAGTAAAGACAGGAAGCAAAGAAGCAAAGGAGCAGGAAGTAGAAGTAGAGCAGCAAAAACACATGACTGAAGAAAAGAAAACGTAGAATAGTAGAAGTAGAAAGGCACAGAAGTACAAAAGCAGAGAAGCAGGAAAAGCAGAGAAGCAGGGACCAAAAAGCAGAAAAGCAGAGAAGCAGAAAAGCAGAGAGGCAGGAAAAGCAGAGAAGCAGGAAAAGCAGAGAAGCAATGTAAGCAGAGAAGCAGAAAAGCAGAGAAGCAGAAAAGCAGAGAAGCAGAAAAGCAGAGAAGCAGGAAAAGCAGAGAAGCAGAAAAGCAGAGAAGCAGGAAAAGAAGAGAAGCAATGTAAGCAGAGAAGTAGAAGAGCAGAAAATCAGAGAAACATGAAAGCATAGAACCAGGAACCCAAAAAAAAATCCAAAACCTGCCGCGAAAAAAAAAATAGCCCTCCAAATTCAAGTATCATGGGATTCAATTTCTGCAAAGCTCTTGGCCCGAAGTGCTACTTTGCAAGTAAAAGTGCTACAGAATGCTACAGAATGCTACAGATCTAGTGGTTTCCTGAACTCCAGGGATGTCACGTTTAACGGCACGGAGCAGCCTAGTGAAAGTGTCAGAGTCTCGAGGTACTTCCAAGCCTTGATCAGTTCAAGTCTTCAGCAAATTCAACACTGGCTGCCAAAAAATGGACTTGTTTTGTGTTCGGAGTAATCTTGAAACAGAATCATCACATAGACTTGAACACTCAAACTTTAAACTTAAATATCTTCCATGACTCTTTGTCGGCTTGACATGCCACAGCATCTTCATTTGTAGAGTTACTGGGCGTTTCAGTTAGAATGCACAACTTGTAACTAAAAAGATTGACAAAGCATAGCAGTTTGCCTCGTAGGCAGCAGCTGGCACTCTTCTCTCCAAATCCGCATCTGTCAACCTCAGCAAACACAGGTCACGAAGAGAATGTGACAGGAGCATGGGAGCAAATACCTTCGAGATGCGAACAAAAGAAAGAGAGACAATCTTCTTTCTACAACATAATATACATTGGCAGGAAACGTGCAATGGACTACAAATTACGAAAAAAAAAATCGCAGAATCAGAAGCTCCACGCAAAAGTTTTGAAGGCAGGAAATTAGGCCGAAATTGGCCAACTAGTCTGACCATTCTTTCAGTGTCTTGGGCAGCATGATTCCCACGATCTCTGTGAAACGAAATTCAGCTCAGTGACTCTTTGGGCCGCTTTTTCACTTCCACATCCTGGGGGTCAAGACTACCAGGAAGATCAACTCCATTTGACGGACATGGTGCTAACACAGATGCAAGGGCTTTGATCCATGGCCCATCCATTGATCAACAGCACCTCCAATGCATCTGGATCTGGTTCCACATTGTCCTCATCGTCGCGGCCTTGGCACACAGTTCCAACATGTGGGTTTATCTGCAAGAAGGTGTCCAAAATCAAATGGTCTAAAATCATGTTCCCCATCAAAATTCTTTTTTGCCCCAGTCTGTTCGTCTGTTCTGCGCTTTCCATCATTTTGAGATTCGTACTTTCCAGAGGAACATATTGCTTCCGAGTGTTCGCCCAAACCTCAGGGAAGCAGTCTCCTGCTGCAGTTCCCAGGACTACACTGACTACACTTGGCCCTGCGTCATCCCCAAACCTATATGGTTGATGAATAGGGGTGGCATATTGATCAGTATTATAAATGGTTTGATGAGTATTTATCATGAACCCAAAAATAGTAACAATGATAACAAGATTAATAATAAAGAATAAATAATTAATAATTAATAATTAATAGTAAGTAATAAGTACTAAATAATAAATGATAAAGAATAAAGAACAGAAAATAAAAAATGAATAATAAACAATGAACAATTAAAAAATGACAAACAATAAATAATTGATCATTAATAAGTAATACGTATTAAGTAATAATGATAATGACAATAATAATAATAATAATAGTAATAATAGATTTAAAAAATAGTAGTAATAATAATAATAATATATAATATATAATATATAATATATAATATATAATATATAATATATAATATATAATATATAATATATAATATATAATATATAATATATAATATATAATAATATAAATAACATATAGTAAATAAAAGTGATGAATAATAAATAATAAATAACAAATAATAAATAACAAATAGTAAATAATAAATAGTAAATAATAGATAATAAATAATAAACAATAAATAATAAATAATAAACAATAAATAATAAACAATAAATAATAAATAACAAATATGTAATAAATAGCAAAAAAAAATAATAAGTAAAAAGTAAAAAAGTAATGAATAATAAATAATGAATAATAAGTAATAAATAATAAGTAATAAATAAATAATGATCCCTGAATAATGAATAATAAGTAATTAGCAATAAGTAATAAGTAATAGGTAATAAGTAATAAGGGATAAGTAATAAGGGATAAAAATAATGAAATTGTTGTTATTATTATCATATTGAGAATGATAATAATGATAATGATAATGATAATGATGATAATTATAATGATAATGACAATAATGATAATGATTAAGATAATGATAATGATAATGATAATGATAATGATGATGATGATGATAATGATAATGATCATGATAATGATCATCATAATGATAATATAAACCATCTCCACCAGAAATGGGCTGAAAAACCAGCCCAAAATGGTAGGTTCATTATTGGGTTTACCACATTACAATTCGCCAAAGAGCCAGCTCCTTTGCCCCCACGGAGGCCCCTCACATGCTGATGCCCACCGTGCACACTGTAGGTGCTTTTGTGTATAAGTTCGTCTGTCACTCAAAAGCTGGAAGTGGTAGCCTTCTGGTTTCAAGTTGGGCTTGCAATATGAATGCCTCTCTATCTAAAGGAATCTACAAAGCAAAAGCAAGGTGCATGGTGCTATATCCACGGGTTTAGAGCCAGAAGCGAAAGCTTGGGACGACACCATCGCTGACGAGATGAGCACAAAAGTGATGTTGTGCTCCAGCTCGGCAACCTTGAGCTCTTTGATGACATACTCGACCTCACAAGTCCCCATTCAAAGACGCTGAGACTCTGGTTGAACTCTGGGACTCTGGGACTCGGACATCTTCTACATCGGCACTGTGTAGGTCGTACACAACCAAGGAGCACCTCGGAGAAGTTTTCAAAGTATGCAATGAAATGGCAAGATCCATAGTACAAAACATGTTTTGCTTAACAAGAAAACCTATGTCCACTGGAGGGAACCTATCGTCCACTGGGAGGCAACCGACAAGACTTGCAAAGAGTGAAGCGAAGTACCAAGGTCACCACGAAAGAATGCTGGCAGTATACTTTTGCTTGTCAGTTCTGCTGACAATTCGTCTGACCTGAATTCTGACACAACTGTTGTTTGTGTACCAATTTGATAATGCCAAGTTGAATGCAGCAGAAACATGCAGAAATCAGCCGACAAAATTGAGACCATGACTCCCATCAATTCATTAAGTTCAGCATCTGCCTGAGTGGTTATCAAGTTTTTTTGTCCAAGCACATTCGTCCACACAATTTCAGTTTCGAATTATATATAGTTTCAAAGGTGTTCCAAGCGCCTCTGCTCCGGGTGTCAAAGTACCCAATATTCGATTTTCCTTGCGCTGGAACTTCCAGACGTTCAAAACGCAGATGTTTTTTGTTTTGCAGTCCTGGTCAAACACTTTTTGCAAGTCAGCACAAAGCGCTTTGCCTCAGTGGAAGAACCAACGCAGCGTTCTCAAAGTTCACAACATGTGAATTCTGGTGTTCCAAGTTCCAACCAAAAAATGCTGAGTGCATTTCCAACGTAGCTGTTGGCCTCAGACAGATTCACAACATCGGACCATTTGCGGTGCAAAATTTCAGGTTGATTTCGTATACGTATTACATATACATATGCATATTATATATATATACGTATATATATATATGTGCGACTAAACAATGTTTGTTCCCAACTTTGCTGGCATGTCCAGCCAAGCGACATTGTTGATAAAGATCCGCATTGGTCGTGCTGGCAAAGCTACCTGCACAAACAGGGCATTTTGCAGGTGCGCAATCCAACCCAAAAAACATCCTACAAAATAAACCGTATGTCCATTGTCCAAATAAACACCGCCTGGCGCAACTGCCACAGCAACTACACTGGTGATATCTACCCCCCATGAAGTTCAATTGATGACATGTATGGTTTTGGAAATGTTCGGGAAACCTTATTTTAACTCGTGATTTTTAGCAAAAAAAATGCTAACAATGTATGGTACAGTGCTCATGGAACAAAGCTGGAAAAAGCAGCGGCCGTGTTTGAATTCAATACCGTATCCTTCAAAAATGAAACTCATACAATTCGGACCGACCAAACGGCATGCCATGTTTACAATCGAAACGCAAAGTTGCATGCGCCAATGCAAAGGTGTTGTTCAATTTGTGAAATGAAAAAATTATCCAACAATGCCCCGAAAACACAATTTCGACCGCATGATTCAAAAACGATGTCGTTGAAAAACAGTACGCGCATTGTTTTCTTGCATTTGGAAAAGCACCCCAATTCCTCCAAACAAACACCTTCTGGCAGTCCTGTACAAACACATGTTCTTATCTGTGAACAAACGGCGGGCAGCGCGCTCTGTTTTGGACCACAAAAAACCTGACGAGTAAAAGGTTGATGAAATGGTTTTCATGTCATGTGAATGCACACTTCACTCTCGATTTGTGCTGTCATCCTTGCATATGAGTGGGAGTCAAAGTTCTTCGTACTCCTCCTCAATGGCCTGAGTTGCTCCTCTGACGTAGCATCCAGATGTTGTATCTGGCTCTCCATCATTTTTCAAAGTTTTTCACAAATAGTTGCCCTGCATGATTTCATGGAAGCCGTTCACATATCTTTGGTGGATGTCGGGCATGTACTCTCGGCCTCGATTCCTTGCATATCTGTGCAGTCGCTGAAATACTCCTCTAATCGAAGTCACCACAGGCATAGTCATTCCTGCCGGGCTTAGTTCCAGCACTCGCATCCAAAACTGTCACAATGGCTTGCTGCATCTGTGAAGCATCGTAGTAAAGATTTTGTGCCAATGCTTCATTCTGGTCTCCTTTCATTGCATCCAACAAGGTCACGGTGGTAGTCGGAAACTGGCGAGTGGTATTCGGAAACTGGAGGTGGTATTCGGAAACTAGGATTCGGAAACTGGAAGTGGTATTCGGAATGGTATTCGGAAACTACACAGTGGTGTTCGGAAACTGGGACGTGGTATTGGGAAACTGGGAGTGGTATTCGGAAACTTGGGAGTGGTATCGGAAACTGGGAGTTACATTCGGAAACTGATTTATATAATCGGAAATTGGATACCTGGAATTGAAAACCCCCGGGATACGACCACACAATGCTGGTTTTATTTTTGTCCATCCGCGGAGCTCTTCAACGGTGATCCCACTTCTTGAGCAAGGAAAGGATTGTCGCAGCAAGAAAAAATCAAGCTAAGATCCTTTTTGCAAAAGCTGAACGTGAAATCGCACAGCTACACTCCCTGTTTTGATGCACAGGGCCCCAAAGGTAAATACATGAGAATTGAACCATGTGACACTCGCCATGGTCTGCAAATCGGCTGTTACACTTCTGATTTGCGCGTGTCATCCCATGACATGTATGACATGAGAGCACAGTGCACAATGTTTTGGATTCCTCCTTTGGAGATTGATTTTCAAATCAAACTACATCAAATCCGTTTTGGATCTCATGCTGCCTTTGCTTGAACATCCTGGGCATTATAAGGGGTCGCCCAGATTCCCTTCGTTTCTGTCCTTGATTTTTCTTTCTATTGTTCACCACATCATTCCTCTGATTTCCATGGTTCGTTGCCTCAACCTGTTTGCAAGTTCTGGAGTCATGATTTGATGTCTCGGTGCAATTGACTCCAGCCTGTTTGCGACTTCTCTCAAAATGTTGTCTCTCTCCACCGTTCTGCCCATGTTTCCAGCGTTCAAATTGTCCAACAAAGGCAACACCAAATGTTGCATCTTAGCTGCATCCCTGAAATGGTTTCGTGCCAATGCATGGTTGATTTCTTTTCGTCGTCCCACAACCAAGGCTGTTGTAGGGCCTTCTTGGTCACCTGCAGGAACTGGAGCCACTGGAGGGTCGTCCTCCTGCTCTTCAAATTCTGCACGCTCTTCCATTGTTTCGTCAGTGTCCTGACCTGCAGCTGTTCCCTGATTTTGTTGTCGAACAACTTGAAGAAAACGCTGTTGTCCCATCACTCATGATGCAATGAGATTTCCAGATTCTTGCTGATACATATTTTTTAACACTGAACCGGGGACGAAATTTGGGGGGATTACTTTATTAAGAAGCTTTGAAACGTGGGTGAAAACAAAACAGAAATAAGATATAATAAGTTCAAATCATGTGGTTTTGGTTTTTCATCCACCATTGTGACCATTGTGTGAACATTGGATCATTGTGGGATCCTGTGGTTCAAATTTTACAGCGAACATCATATATAAACGATCTCATGTGTTTTAAAAGCATCTGAGATCAGTGTAGTTTGATAATCCTGACCCAGACATGACGGGCAGCTGGCCCAAGTGGGCCGCCATGGAGATGGTGTAGCTGGCCCAAATGAGCCGCCGAACTGTTCCAATTCAATTCACAGCTTGCGCTGGGCCTACTTCTTTGATCGCGAAGACACAGTCTGCCCGTCTAAGCTAAGCCAGGCTAGCCCAAAACAGGTCATCAGCTGAATCATAAACCAAGAACCTCAGCCGATCACGGGGATCAGTCAGGAACACCATCGGTCCATACAAATTTCAAACACTGCTCACTGCGACAAAAAGTGACAATCTATCAACGGTTTCCTGTCAAGTCATTGATTAATTAATTAATAAATGAGCTTGGCATCATCTTCTTTCCAATTAGCAGCGTGTCTGAACTGTTAACTCAAACGCCGACAGCAGCGTTTGTTCTCGGGGATCCAGGCCTTGGGATTTTCCTCTGGGACAAGGTGGGCGACTCTGCGGTGGAAACAACGCCCCTTGCTTGGCCAGCTTCCATCTTCTTCTCTCACACGAATGATCCACGTTGGTGGATCTGACCCCTCACGTCTGCCAGGGCCAGGACTGAACTTGAATTGGCCACAAGTTCTATTGCAGCCAGGGCATGTCACATCCTCCCAGAAGAGGACATGATGACGTGGGGCTGCTGGAGGATGTCGTGGGTTGGCAGGAGCAGCTTCTGCACCCGGACGCACACCAGCTTCAACTGGCTCTGGGGGGGCTGGACGATCATCAGGCACTGGCACTGCAGGTGGCGGTGGGCCCAGGTCAGCGTCCGCATTTGCATCTTCTTCCACAGGAGGTTGAAGATCGTCCAACGAAGACGAAGACAAAGAAGAAGCAGAAGTTGCACTGGGGTCGTGCGGGCCAGGAGACATCATGACATCATCGTTCGACAATGCCACCGGCTGTTCACATGAAACCTGAACCAGCGCTGCCAAAGGCATGTCATCATCAACTTCCGGCTTGGGATCCGCAAGCACCAGCTGCTGCTGGTCAGCAACGGGCTGTGCTCTCAAACACTGGGCGAATAACCCGGAGAATTGCCGTCCAAGATTGGGCCTTCCGGCCCAGGAAAGACGCTTCCCGCATCCTGAGGAGCTGGCAATGCCAGGAACTTGACAAACAGTAACTGTATTATCATTCCAAGGGAAAAAAAAGATCCCAAACCCGTAATGATCTATTGATTAATTATTAATTATCAGCCCCCGAAGTTTCTAAGTCTGTAGGGTGGGATATTGAAATATCATGGAAACACTGTAACAAAAATGCCACTGTTATAGTATACAGAGGAGAATCATTGGGGTGTTTAATATAAGGTAAAGTTTGGGTTGAAAGTTTTGGAGGAGCCTGGCTTCAGGACCCCAGGTTGGGGAGAAGTCAGTCAGAGGACCCGTTTTGTTCTGTCCAGGGCTTGGAAGGCAGCTCTTCGCAATGAACATGCTCGGATGATTGATTGTGATTATTAATGATTAGGTTTGTTTTCAGAGAACTTGCCCCTATAACCAACCGGTGCGTAAGTTAGATCTTCAAGCAGTTTTCCCTTCGTTATGAAAGGATGACGACATTGCGCGCACAGCATTGCTTAACAAACCCTGGCCTTGTTACTTTCAACAATTGTTTCCAACCCCCCATTGAAAGAGCCATGTTTTCGTGAAAACGTTGCTTTTGTTGACTTTCTAAAGGCTCGCAATTGAATCTACGTCAAATTTAAGCTTATTTAGGGCTTGTAATAGACTTGGACTAACGGCCAAAATGCCAACAGCACTGGGATGCAACTTCCATTTGCTTATTAAGGCGGGCCCATTGCCAATATTGTTATTGATAAATCCACCCCAAAAAATTGCTTGGAATTGGCCCAGGCACTTTGGCTTTCCTTTTCACACCTTTCAGACGCTTTGCCGCATGCTTGAAGGAAATCCCCCATGCGGCTTTCTCTCAACCTTACCCATAGGCCTGCCCTTGGGTTTGGCCTTGGTTTTCGCCTTTTTCTTTTTCGCATCCTTCTCCTTGGCCTTCTGCTTGGCATGGAGCTGCCTTTCAGCCAGAGTCCATCCAGATGATGCCAATTTTTTCTCCGCAATCAAGTCAGTAATATCCTTGTATTCTGATTTGTCTTCGGCAGGCATATCCCAAAGAATCAACTCATCCAAGGCAGTGCCTAACTCCGTGTTTTCTGGGTCATGTTTTTCTGGGACTTGGGCGTTGCAGCATCTCTTTGACTGCTTTGATCCATTCAACGTCATCACCACCGATGTAATCCACCAAGCTATGCATGAGGTCCACCCGGGGCATTTTGGCCAAGGCCTTGGGATTTCCATAAGCCGGTGGGCAGCAGAGATGCTCTACCAAGGCGTTGTGATCTTGCTGCTTCAATTTTTTTACCAGAGCAGAATTCCCAAAGAAAGACTTCAGCAATGGCTCTGCATCATCCGGGACCGTGACAAACATGTGCTCAAAGGTCTCCACATGGAAATAGGATTGACAATGTGAATCCAAAATGCAGGAGTCCAATGCATAGCAGGTGACCTCCGGGTTGCCAAAATCCATTGAGCGAACTGGCCAACAAAGTCCAGCCCATGTAGCGTGGCCAAGGCAAAGTCCCAAACGTCCATGTTGATGCACTTCCTGCAGCAAAACATGCTGTTGACAGAACTGGCTGAAAATTCCATGTGCCAGTCTGCCACCTTTCTGGCCAAGATTTGTCGCATTATACATTCTCACAAACTCCAAGGCTGCAGCGCCCACCTGTAGCGTCGTCTCGCTCAATGTGTTCCAGTTTTTCCGCGCCATGATGTCGGACCACTCTTTGGGCAACTTGTGATGTCTTGCAAAATAACGCCTCGACACAGGGTTTTGAATGCAAGTTAGAAGCCGCAGCAACTTAACTTGGAATTCGTCCAAGGAGGCCATAGAATGTCAACGCAATTCAAATTTATTCGTTTTTGGTTACTATCAAGGCGTTGGTGCGTTGCTGAGAAGCTTTGCGCATTATGTCCCCTTTGATACACGTGCGTTTTTTGACAGGAGTGATGTGTTTAACCTGGTCAAGGTATTTTAGCGCAATGCAAATCGCTCCCAGGGACTCCGGGACTCACCACCCACAGAATGTATATACAAGCCCATTTAGAACATTTGACTCACCATGATAGCAATGGAATCAGCATCAACATGTGGCAAACACTTCATCAGTAACGAAGCGCAAAAAAACATTCTTGCAGAGTGTTGAATCAGATTAATGACCCATGCATGTCATTGTGCATTAGCAAGAATTGAACACATACACTGTATAAACTAGTGACTGATGAATGTCACACGCGAAGTGAAGACATCTAGCAAAGTATCTTAGATGGGAATGGGACAAAAATTAGAAATCTCATATAGTACACATCATTGACAAAGAAAACGGACAGGGTTAAGTTAGGGTACTGAACCCTTTCACCTGATCGGCACCAAGGAGCTGGGGTCTGGTGGAGAACAAACCCTGCACGTTTGAAGTCAATGGGCAATAAACAACTATTCTGTGATGGGCCGTGGGTACAAACTACCAGTTTCTTCATCAGTGTGGGCATGGAGCAGGTGTCACGAGGTTCGAGAATACAGGAGGGCGGCAAGACTTGCAGCGAGCAGGAAGTTAACTCACTATTTACAGCAGCAGATAGACTTGACAAGCTTCCGGCCCCCCTACTACAGATTCGGCTCTAATGCCTTTTCTGGGTAGTTACTCTTTATTTCAAAAATTTGCCTGGACCAACATCATGCTGGTCTCATGGGCGTTTACTTGTTCAATCAACCAGCACAGTCACAGACAATGCAGATATTCCCGGGCCAGGCCTCTTGCGTTTTCTGTCTGGGGTCCGCTCGAATGACTGCAGAAATGTCTCCTTGTCCGCTTCTGCTTTGTGGCAAATCCCTCGCTGGCTCAGGACGTGGGCCTGGGTCACCAGCACTTGAATTTGGTGCATCGTTTGCCGTCGGTTCTTTTGGAAGCAGCATCGACTCTGATGACTCCATGCAGGTCTTCAATGATCTTGCTCTTGGGCAAGGTTGCTACCATACCTTTCAAGAGGTGGCAACCAGCCTGAGAAGAAGGTCGGAATGCATCTGCTTCAAACGCCAAAAACATCAGTCTCACCGGAGGGGTCAGGACCAACTTCAAATCATCAGGATTCGCAGAAAGCAGCGGGAATTCGCAGCAGCCGGTTCCAACTGCACCAAAGCTGCAAAATCAGAAGACAATTTTTGAGCAGTCTCCTGATGCCAAGCCAAGGGTAGTTGGCTCTCTCAAACTTCCCAGCCCCATGGGCAAAAACATAACTTGACACATGTCATGACATGTAATAACATTTTTTGAAATGGTGATAACCACACTTTGCGGTGCAGAAAATATCCGACAATCACCCCGACCATAATCTTTTAATTCAATGCAATTCAGAACCGGTCAGAGTCGTCAATGGTGAGTGCGAATATTTCTCCTCAAAAAAATCGTTCATGTGAAAAAACAATTGAATTTTAACAGCGCATACTAAATCAATTGAAATGGGTGTTTTTTAATTATTGTATGAATTAATGAACAAATTGGATAAATTTATCAATCACTTAGTTGATCAATTAATGCAAATCACTGTCAGTGACTACCGTCACCACATCAGTTTGAATCATGACATGACATGGTGTCGTCCTGCCGCAGAACCATATCCGAACTGAGAATGCCGGCATAACATTCCGGAGGCGCAGAGTGCTGAACAAACGACCATGTTCTTCTCGAAAGGAGATGAAAGATCAAATGCAAACACTTGTCACCTGTGTCCCACATGTTCTTTTCAGCGATGAGTCTCACCACCTGGGGATCTCGCGAAAGGGGAACACTGGCAAGTTCCTGCAGATGCTGCTCACTCTGCCACATGGATTGCAAATTGATTGACCTGGCCAAGCTATCACTGTCGTTCAAAGTGTTCTTCACTTCGGAACTGTAGAAAGACCAAATTGGGAGCGTGCAAGTCTGTAGAATGCGGCAAAAGCCAAAGAATTTTTCGCTCATCACGAAGAAGGCCAATTTGGTGCCACCTCCCAATGCCTCCTTCAGAGCGCTGAACTCCTTTCGCATGTCTGTTTTCGACCCATCACCACGGGCTGCCAATTTGGCAGCTTCTGAAATGGCCCCCCACTCTGCCTGTGCATTTGGATCCAATGGTTTTTTTTCTCGTGCTTATAGTGGTAGGCTAGGACCAGCTTGAGTACGTTGAACTCACTGAGTTGCTCCTCAGCCGCATCGTTCCACGCAAACCACCTGCCCAATTTCGGCATGGTGCCTTTGCAATGGAATGTCGAACAGGACGACAGTTCACTCCAGGCTTCTTCCATGGAGCTGTTGGCACCCCAAATCCCATCGTATGTGCTCAAACATTGTGTGAAAAAGGTCGCAAGTTTCTGAGACTCCCGCTGGAGCATGACATCAAGCAAACGGGTTTTGTGTTGCATGAAATGTCCTGTGCCATATGGCCTGTACGCCAACCCCCACAAGTAGTTGCTGTGTATTTGAACCTGTAGAAAAGCACCCTTGCAGGCATATGGCAAAGATAACTTTATGTCTCTGATGGTCCGATGGAAGACGTCCCATCTCGTGTGGGCCAAGCGGGACAAGCGGTGAATGGCATACCTACGAATTGAGTCTGGGAAAGCTGCCACTATAAGTTCACCTTGTTAAAAGAACTTAAACAAGTAATGGACTAAACTACTGATGTACGTGGTATTTTAATCTTACAAAGTGCTTTCACGACAGAGCATATTCATCATTTTGGGGACTCAAGCAGCCGGATCGAAAGAAACAAATGATGAAATATATAGTCAATAAAGCTGCAGCAGGGACGCTGCCCCTGCGGTTCCAACAGCACCTTGGTCCATCTGAAGTGTCAAGGCCGGGATGGATTTCCACCAGTTCAGATCGGATGGCAGGCACAACTCATCTTCCTTGCCCTCCGATCGAAAGCCTGCAACCACCTTCCTGCTACCAGACTCTGACACTTCGGTTCGACTGAACCTGGTCTCGCCTGCTTGCACCCCCTTGATCCGCAAACTTGCTGGAATCCGAAAAGAATCCAAAGTGTACAGCTGATGCGATATGGCTTGCAGCTGCCTGTAAGCGGCTAACCTTTGGATCTTATGCTCCTGCAATGTGCGTTAGTTTTGGTCTGACTGTGGAGGCTGAGGTGTCAAAACTTATTTTTCTGACACACAAATTTTGGAATGAAATGTGTGAAATTGCACAGGATTACAAATTCGAACAGCCATGATGTGTCAATAATATGAGATTTCTTATTTCACCAAGCACCAAAGCAGCTGCGCCTGCCAACAACCAGTACTGTGCCTTCCACAGCTGCGCGTCTTCCTACGCAAGGGGAAACAACAAGTAACATTAAATACAGTCATATATTATCGCCGCGCTATAGTCGGGTTACGTCACGCCGAAAACGCAAACGACATCAATGCCAACATGACTGTCTGCAAAATGGACATCAACTGAACTGCAATGCAAAAGAAATAAAACATGCACAACGTGAAATCACCGTACCGAAAATCAAAATCAAGCAACTCAATCTCGGATGAATTCCCTCACGCAATTCCTTTTTCCAAAGTGGGGCTTTTGTCGGGCCTCCCCGTTCTCGTACGGTAGGGGTAGGCTAAAATGGATAAAGAAGGAGTGGATGTTATCGCGTAGCAGGGTGGGTTCGAAAAATCCCTGACCATTTGGCTACTGCGCGACAAACCCTTGAGACCAAAATGTCACCACAACATAAAATTCAAATCTCTTTCAACCATTTAACATAAAGAGTGTTGTGGTCACCTTGGTTTAAGAAAAACAGAAGGTGTTTGAAAACCCAGTGGAATCAAAACAGAAGAATCACTCAAGATGATGATAGTCTGTTTGACCTCACACCTTCAAACAAGAAAAAAGTATGTGTTTTACACAACTTGACTTTTGTTAGACGGCAACACTGTTTGTAAAAGAGGCATGCAGCTGCAAGGTTCTTTGTTGAAACCAAGGTTTCACAAACAACCACAAAAGCATGGTGTTTTTCGGTTTATCTTTTTCGTTCCTCAACGGAGGTCACCCATATTTCACCAAGCACCAAAGCAGCTGCGCCTGCCAACAACCAGTACTGTGCCTTCCACAGCTGCGCGTCTTCCTACGCAAGGGGAAACAACAAGTAACATTAAATACAGTCATATATTATCGCCGCGCTATAGTCGGGTTACGTCACGCCGAAAACGCAAACGACATCAATGCCAACATGACTGTCTGCAAAATGGACATCAACTGAACTGCAATGCAAAAGAAATGAAACATGCACAACGTGAAATCACCGTACTGAAAATCAAAATCCAGCAACTCAATCTTGGATGAATTCCCTCACGCAATTCCCTTTTCCAAAGTGGGGCTTTTGTCGGGCTGGCAGGGAGGGCAGCAGCTCGCCCCAAGGAATATCTATCTTGACACTGCCAAGTGCAGTCAAGGCTGAAAAGGAACCACGGCTTGGATCGTCTGAGGGGTTGCTATGGCTCGGCTGCTCTATTATGATGTCGTCTGCAAAAGATATTCGCGTTTCATTATCTCAGCAACAAGTCACTTTGCGATAGGAGTCTCTCCAACTCCTTTCATCAGGGCAAACCTGCCCTAATCATTATCAATATAATGCATCACCTGGGTGTTGGCGATGAAGCCACGCCACACATGCCATCCTCGTTTGTCTCACAAGCACCATCTGTAAAGATGTACCAAGTGTTCATGAACTTCGACGACATGCAAACCGGCGTGGCTGTGGCCGGCCACTCTCTCTTTTGCAAGCACGTGAGGTGCCCTGTGAAAATTAGCCAGTGTGCTTTCCTGTATCAAACTCCTTGCCTTTTTTTTTCCGTCCATCGCCTCTTAGCTTTCGTCAGGTCGATCAACACGCTATTGCATGCTGCATGTTGCCCATTAATTAATGCAGTTAATGCAATTCGAAATTCTGCCATCTTGGTGAGAAGATGAACCAAAAGAGGCCGTGCTGTTGGAGGACCAGTACATGGTCCTATGGGGCCATCACGATGCCGAATGAAAACAGAAAACAAAACAGAAACAAAAGCAAACAAAAAGAAAACCAAACACAGCCAACACACAAAAGGCCACCAGCGGCATGGTGAAATGTTGACCCGGCCAGCACAGTTGAAGAGATAATGGCTTATGCATCATCAAAAGGATTGGTGTGGCGAGAAGCAAAAGCAACAGAACAAGAAACAAAACGAACGAAAGACATGTGAGAAAAGCAACACGCACTGTGTCGAAGGAAAGGTGAAACGTCCACTCAGAGTCCACCCTGTATCAAACTCCTTGCCTGCCGAATGCCAACTCTGTTCCACCCTGACGCTCGGAATTGAAGTCGACCAAGCTTGACTAACTTGTTTGTGCATTGCGTTGTTTTGAGAGGAGCAACTGGCACATGTCTCGACCAAACATCAACTATGAGAAGCGCAACTGCACCTTCTTTCCCAGGCTCCATGAAAAAAAGAAATCGCACTGAACAGTTGGATGCGCTCGTTGAGCTTCACCCGGAAGATCTGAATTTTCAATTTTCATCTTCACGTGCACCATCAGCTCAGCATCACCAACTGCCATGTTTGCAGTGGGCATCTTTGAAAGACAGCAAATCGTCAGTGCAGGTTGAGAATTACCGCTTGGCCAATGCAGAGTCCTTGCGAAAAACCAACAGGACTGGTCGCTCGCGGACGTTGGGGTCGACCTTTACCACGTTCAGTATTTAAAACAAAATACTCAAAACAATGGCTTTCGCTGCACAAGCACTCAATCAACTCTTCCATTCGCATCCAAGTGTCGTTTCAGCTTCAAGGCAGAAAAACGATTTGGTTTGTTGGAAAAACCTGGACCAATTATCGAAAAGACATCCTGCACAGGAAAACAAAGTTGTATTGAATTGTGTTTGGTGGTTCTTTTTTGGTTTTTTGTTTGGTCTGCTGTTGTTTCTGTTTGCTGTTTATCCCCCATGTACAGCTCGCTAGATGCTTTGCGGCCGACTTTATAGAGAATAGCCTGGTATAAACTGGAATGGCCACATGTTTGGAGTCTATAAAGTGGAAAGCCAACATGTTTTGTCTATAAAGTCAAAATCCAACGTTTGTATAAAGTCGCCTGGCCGCGTAAAACATAAAACTCGATGTAGGTTTTTGAGGGTACTTGTGAACATGTCCCATGACTATAAAGTGAGATGCCGAACATCCAGATAGTAATACTTGTGTCGAACAGTGGCACTATAATGTGGATTTCCTACTAAACAACGATCGTTGTAGTAGCGATGATTTTCTTAATCGCGACGATGGAAGCATCGACATGATTGTCTATAAAGTTGAGGGGCCACGTTCAAACTTTGGGGGAATATCATCGATCTCATCGATGGGGAACCCAAAAGACTTCGAATGACTTCGAAACCGAACGAAACCGACAGCCAGACAAATATCTATATCGAAGTCGTTAACAGAATCTATGGTAAAACAAAATCTATGTTGGACTGGCCACTTTATACCCCCTCCCCCAACAGAGAATGCCTCTAACACACTTTCCTTTGAAAGGGGTCCTTGGGGTGAAAGGGGTCCTGGGCGCGCGCCGCGCGCGCGCGCACAAAACTAGCTTCAATTTTGAGACCTTTTTGGCGCGCGCGCGCGCGCGCCCGGCGCGCCCAGGACCCCATTCACCCTGAGGACCCCTTTCAAGGGAAATCTTCTTCTCTATAAAGTGGCCAGTCCAGGTAAAACCCCTGAAAAAACAGAATCTATGTTGGACTGGCCACTTTATACCCCCTCCCCAAACAGAGAATGCCTCTATAAAGTGGCCAGTCCAGGTAAAACCCCTGAAAAAACAAATTTTTACCTGGAATGGCCACTTTATACCCCCTCCCCCAACAGAGAATGCCTCTATAAAGTGGCCAGTCCAGGTAAAACCCCTGAAAAAACAGAATCTATGTTGGACTGGCCACTTTATACCCCCTCCCCCAACAGAGAATGCCTCTATAAAGTGGCCAGTCCAGGTAAAACCCCTGAAAAAACACATTTTTACCTGGAATGGCCACTTTATACCCCAGCCAGTGGGCTCCAGGACTTTGACCCGGAAACGGAAGGACTGACAACAAGGTAAAGGGGGAAAACTACAACGGAGAGGTACAACGGGAAGGCTACCACAAGAAAATGAGACATGTCACGTTTATATACGTTTATTGTTTTCAATGTGTCATATAGATTGGCGATGATTGGTATATTGAATATGTTGTAGATGTATTTTGGAACATATGTATACCTATGATTCACACATCAATATAAATATATATAAATCATAAACACATGCCAAACCAAAAACTCTTAGCTGAGTATTGTATTCCCAATCTGTTGGCAAATGTCTTAGCTGAGTATTGTATTCCCAATCTGTTGGCAAATGTCCAGCCGATTCACCATGCGTGACCCAACAAGATTCAAACTATGGATTGTTTACTTTCGAAAATATTTTTTACTGGTTCTTGCAAACAATTTTATAGAGGATGGGCATGGACCGGCCAGTTTATACAAAGGGTGGGGCTGCCAGAAATGACGTGATCAAGCCACTTTATAGAGCTGAACTTTCTTGCAAACCATTTTATAGAGGATGGGCATGTGGCCGTGGTTTTGCTCCATAGATGTCCATAGATTTTTAGGATGATTTTGGGAGATTGTCGTCATAGATATACGTAGATTCACCCAGTATTTTTTTTCCGAAAGTAGACAATCCATAGTTTGAATCTTGTTGGGTCACGCATGGTGAATCGGCTGGACATTTGCCAACAGATGATTGGGAATACAATACTCAGCTGAAAGTTTTTGGTTTGGCATGTGCTTATGATTTATATATATATTTATATTGATGTGTGAATCATAGGTATACATATGTTCCAAAATACATCTACAACATATTCAATATACCAATCATCGCCAATCTATATGACACATTGAAACCAATAAACGTATATAAACGTGACATGTCTCATTTTCTTGTGGTAGCCTTCCCGTTGTACCTCTCCGTTGTAGTTTTCCCCCTTTACCTTGTTGTCAGTCCTTCCGTTTCCGGGTCAAAGTCCTGGAGCCGACTGGCTGGGGTATAAAGTGGCCATTCCAGGTAAAAATGTGCTTTTTCAGGGGTTTTACCTGGACTGGCCACTTTATAGAGGCATTCTCTGTTGGGGGAGGTGGTATAAAGTGGCCAGTCCAACATAGATTCTGTTTTTTCAGGGGTTTTACCTGGACTGGCCACTTTATAGAGGCATTCTCTGTTGGGGGAGGTGGTATAAAGTGGCCAGTCCAACATAGATTCTGTTTTTTCAGGGGTTTTACCTGGACTGGCCACTTTATAGAGGCATTCTCTGTTGGGGGAGGGGGTATAAAGTGGCCAGTCCAACATAGATTCTGTTTTTTCAGGGGTTTTACCTGGACTGGCCACTTTATAGAGGCATTCTCTGTTTGGGGAGGGGGTATAAAGTGGCCAGTCCAACATAGATTCTGTTTTTTCAGGGGTTTTACCTGGACTGGCCACTTTATAGAGAAGAAGATTTCCCTTGAAAGGGGTCCTCAGGGTGAATGGGGTCCTGGGCAACTCTATAAAGTGACTTGGATGATGTATCTCATGACTCTATAAAATGCTCTGCCGCAATTTTCTTTCTATAAAGTGCCCTGGATGCAGCACAAATTCTTCTTCTTAAAGGGCAAGTTTCACTCTATAAAGTGCTTTGCCATGTATACAGCCCCAACAGAAAAATGTTGGTCCGAAATAATTGGGGAGACATGTTTCTATAAAGTGGATGGTGTGACATATTATGGCCATTCTTTGAAGGGAACCAACGGTCTATAAAATGCATTGCCGCATATATTGAATATATTGAGTCGTTTCCTTGTGGGAAACCAGCCGGGTATAAACTGGAAAGCCAACGTTCTAATAAAGTCATCTTCCAGGTCCAAGGGCATGTTTCTCGCGCAAAACACGGCTTTATCCCCCATTGTCGGTATATAAAGTGGCGACCGGAAACCCACTTTATAAGCGCAAAGGATGTCCACTTTATAGTGAGCTATACATGGGGGATTGCTGTTTTGGTTTTGCGTTGGTTTTTTCTTTCGGCATCGTGATGGCCTCTGGAGTGTGTGCTGGTCCTCGGCCTCTTGTGGTCCATCTTCTCACCAAGATGGATGAATTCCAATGCAACAATTAATGCAATACAGCGTGTGGATCGACTTGGGGGAAGCCAGGGAAAAAAGGAAAACGAAGTTGTATTATTATTTTTTTTGGTCGGCGCCCTGTGCCTTTCGGCGGGTCACCACTTTGAGACTTACTCGTCTACCACGTCACGATCGCGGCCCCGTACCCGGGGGAATCGATCCGCGGCTAGCTGTGTATGCACGGTCCTGAGACGGGCATTATACCACTACACGACGAGATCGCCTAAACGAAGTTGTATTAAAAACCGTCAATTTACTTGCAAAAGCAAACATGCAGCAAATGTTTTTCGAAAATAAACATCGAAGTAAACTGTTACGTCGCTTGTCACAAGCACCCAAAGACCCAAGTCACAGCAAAGGATGACCGGCTGGATAACTTCCATGTTGTGAAATTTTTCCAAGTTCATCAAGAGCTGCCTCCATCAAGTTCTCGAGCATGTCACTGCTGACCTGTAGAGGTCCACCAAAACGCAAATCTCCCGGCCAGATTTTCGTTTCGCTATCGAGAGAAAACAGCGAAGCAAAACAAAAAACGGGGCAAACACCCACAACAATCACACAAGTTTGCCAAGAATGTCCCACCGTGTCATCAAAAACATGCACTGCGAACCAATTAAAATCTTCATCCATGGAGGCAAATTGTGACATAACACAAGAAAACTGTACACAGCGGAAGCATTCCCTCAGATTCCTCTCACATGTGCTTTTCCAAGCATCCGCGATCGAATCACGAAAGGGTGGAGAAGAAGAGGGAGAGGCCACCGACATAGGAGCACAACGAAAGAATTCAGATGATCGATGAAGAGGCAGAGGCAGTGAGAGACCAACTCTGTCTGATGGCTACTCAGCTTCAGCTTAGAGATTGGAATGGTATCACCTTTATTGTTGCATGATGCAGGAAGAATCCGAAGACTAAATTTGACAGTGCCCTTCACCTTCAGAAGGCTTGAAGAGGGCCTTGAAGGGGGGGGCATCAAAGGGGCTTTAAGGCGGCTTCAAGAAGGCTTCAAGGGGCTTCAAGGGGCCTGACCTTCGTGAAGGCTTCAGAAAGCACGAGGGGCTTGAAGCGGGCTTCAAGGGAGCTTCAAGGGGGCTTGAAGGGGGCTTGAAGGGGACTTGAAAGGGGCTTGAGGGGGCTTGAAGGGGGCACGAACGGCTCGAAGGGGGCTTGAAAGGGGTTTGAAGGGGGCTTGAAGGGGGCACGAAGGGGGCTTGAGGGGGCTTGAAGGTCGAGCTTTTTGCCGATAAGTGCAGCTGATTGCAAACAAGACCTTCAAGGGGGCTTCAAGGGGCCTTCAAGGGGGCTTCAAGCAGGCTTCAAGGGGGCTTCAAGGGGGCTTCAAGGAGAAGGGAGCTTGAAGGGGGGCTGAAAGAGGCTTGAAGAGGGCTTGAAGGGGGCTTCAAGGAGGCTTCAAGGGGGCTTCAAGGAAGGGGGCTTGAAGGGGACTTGAAAGGGGCTTGAAGGGGGCTTGAAGGGGGCTTGAAAGGGGCTTGAATGGGGCTTGAAGGAGCTTGAAGGCGGCTTGAAGGGGGTAGTGGTGGTAGTAGTAGTAGTAGTAGTAGCAGCAGTAGTAGTAGTAGACTTCATCTTTAAATTCCATCCCCCTCTGCCTTGCTTCACAGACCCTCAGTCTCAATCTAGACTTCATCTTTAAATTCCACCACCCCTGCCTCAATTCAGGGGAGCGCTTAATCTAGACTTCATCTTTAAATTCCTCCCCCGCTGCCTTGCTTCACAGACTTTCAGTCTCAATCTAGACTTCATCTTTAAATTCCATCCCCCGCTGCCTGGCTTCACAGACCTTCAGTCTCAATCTAGACTTCATCCTTAAAGTCTACCCCCCTCTGCCTTGCTTCACAGACCTTCAGTCTCAATCTAGATTTCATCTTTAAATTCCACCCCTCTGCCTTGCTTCACAGACCTTCATTCTCAATCTAGACTCCATCTTTAAATTCCATGCTCCCTGCCTCAATTCACAGACCTTCAGTCTCAATTTAGGTTTCATCTTTAAATTCCACCCCCCCTGCCTCAATTCACAGACCTTCAGTCTCAATCTAGACTCCATCTTTAAATTCCACCCCCCTTGCCTTGCTTCACAGACCTTCAGTTTCAATCTAGATTTCATCTTTAAATTCCACCCCCCTGCCGCAATTCACAGACCTTCAGTCTCAATCTAGACTTCATCTCTAAATGCCACCCCCCTTGCCTTGCTTCACAGACCTTCAGTCTCGATCTAGACTTCATCTTTAAATTCCACCCCCCCTGCCTCAATTCACAGACCTTCAGTCTCAATCTAGACTTCATCTTTAGATTCCACCACCCCTGCCTTGCTTCACAGACCTTCAGTCTCAATCTAGACTTCATCTTTAAATTCCACCCCCTCTGCCTTGCTTCACAGACCTTCATTCTCAATCTAGACTTCATCTTTAAATTCCTCCCCCGCTGCCTTGCTTCACAGACTTTCAGTCTCAATTTAGATTTCATCTTTAAATTCCACCCCTCTCTGCCTTGCTTCACAGACCTTCATTCTCAATCTAGACTTCAATTTTAAATTCCATTCTCCCTGCCTCAATTCACAGACCTTCAGTCTCGATCTAGACTTCATCTTTAAATTCCACCCCCCCTGCCTCAATTCACAGACCTTCAGTCTCAATCTAGACTTCATCTTGAGGTTCCACCACCCCTGCCTTGCTTCACAGACCTTCAGTCTCAATCTAGGCTTCATCTTTAAATTCCACCCCCCTCTGCCTTGCTTCACAGACCTTCAGTCTCAATCTAGAATTCATCTTTAAATTCCACCCCCCCTGCCTCGCTTCACAGACCTTCAGTCTCAATCTAGACTTCATCTTTAAATTCCACCCCCCTCTGCCTTGCTTCACAGACCTTCAGTCTCAATCTTTGGTTTCCATTAGTCTGGAAGTCCGCCCGCTACTCTAGCGTGTTGGGTGGCTTTGTGTTTGGGTGCCACTCTGGAGATGCAGGCTTTCATCTGTTCGGAATCCGGACCTTCTACAGGCCCTTGGTTGCCAGGGGGCTTCAAGGGGGCTTCAAGGTGAAGGAAGCTTGAAGGGGGCTTGAAGGGGGCTTGAAGGGGGGCTGAAGGGGGCTTGAAGGGGGCTTGAAGGAGACACGAAGGGGGCACGAAGGGGGCTTGAAGGGGGCTTGAAAGGGGCTTGAAGGGGGCTTCAAGGTCGGGACCTTCAAGGGGGCTTCAAAGGGACTTCAAGGGGGCTTCAAGGGGGCTTTAAGGTGAAGGGCTTGAAGGGGGCAGGAAGGGGGCTTCAACGGGGCTTCAAGGGGGCTTCAAGGGGTCTTCAAGCAGGGTTCAAGGGGGCTTCAAGGGGGCTTCAAGGAGGCTTCAAGGGGGCAAGGTGAAGGGGGCTTCAAGGTCGGGACCTTCAAGGCAAGCAGGGTTCAAGGGGGCTTCACTTGAAGGGGGCTTTCATGTCGCAACACTGTCGGTGAACCAGGAAAAGATCTACACAAATCTTTGCAAGTGCTGATGCCATCTGAGCGCTGCATTGCGCTGTTCTGGCAAGCACCTTCAAAGTTGCCAGTGTGTCTCCTGTTTTTTTTTCCCTCCGGTTTGGCCGATTCGCACTAGGCACGGTCCTTACAATAGCGTAAGCGGGGAAAAGCATCTAGAAAAAGGACTCGTGTGGTCCAAAACCGCGGGCAAATCATCACATCAACACAAACAAACAAACCAAAAAACGCAACCAACAACGACCCGCAAATCCCCCAGCCAGATTTGCGTTTCGCCAAAAAGCAAAACAGCGAAGCAACGAAGAACGGGGCCGGACCCAAACAAAAACCAACAAATCAACTTGAGATTTGCCTTGGACACAGTGACCTAAGTCACTGTCTCATCACCAAAAATATGCAAACTAATTAAGTGCGGCAGAGCGAAAACGATAGTACACGACCACCCAGATTCTCATCGTCCATAAAACCGTGACTGTCACTCCAGCTCTCTGAAAGGTAGGCAAAGCAGGAATAGCTGACAATACAGCTCATACCAGTTGCCATTCTCATTGCCAAAGTTTGTCCTTGATGATAAGTGAAGTTGGAGTCCAGTCTCTGAGTAAGATACTGCCGCAGTGGTGATGTGACTCAACACCCCCTCAAGGGGGTGGGGATTGACAGCCTGTAGGTCATGTAGGACAACAACTGTAATTCATCACAGATGCTGTCATATTGTAGGAAGCCAAGGGGACCTGAAAACGGTGCCAATGGTGAAAGATCTCCGCAAATAAAAAGGATCCTCTCCGTAAGGTCATTGCAGATGAATAAAATACACTCGTGCAGAGGGTAGGCTTAAGCAAAGGAAGATTGCTACTCAGCGACCTGTACTCAATTGCGCCGCTCGCACATGGCAATCGTGCTCAAGCCACAAACTTGAAGAGGTGGCTAGGTTCGCTGTACCAGCACCAGATGACTAGCAGGATTCACTAGGTGTCATCGTCCTAGCAAAAAATGCTGCAGTTCAGATGTTCCAGAGGTTCGCAGTGCATCTAACATAGGCCACTCTCCCCTAGAGTGAGCCATGAGCAGAATCACTACGTCCCATCAGCGCACCGATCCATGTTGGCAGGCTTTGCTGCACTAGGGCGCTCCAGACTGAACAGCATTGTTGCCAGTGTGTCTCCTGGCTTTCCAATACGTTCACCCACCCATTGAGGGATCCCAACAACATCACTTCCACCTGAGGCACCACCAAGAATGCATCTTTGATGTCGAGAGAGATGTATGGATCCATTTTAATTCTCTTTTGTGTCACCTTGCATTATGACCAATGTTGCTCCTGCATTAATTCGGTGAATTTGCAGAATGCAATTGGTTTTCCGGCTTGATAAATGACCTGGCGAGAGTGTTGGACGGAAAAAAAGCTTTGATGTCAAGAGAGGTCACTACAAGAGCATCATGACTGCAAACGTAAGCAGCATTCTGACTGCAGAGAAAGCCAAAGTTGGAGAAAAACTGTTTTCATCTATATTTGTGTTCGAAATTCCCTGGCAACAACACGATATCTGTCCTGTCCAAACAAAGTGTGACAGAGCTCGACCAAGCATGGCCGAGAGGTTTGTGGAATCTGTCAGAGGGATTCAGAAAACTCGACTTTGTCAAATTGAAGATGGACAGAAGGTTTCAATTCCAGATGGTCACCCCGCCGGCATCAAGTGGGGCAGGTTCCGAGCACCCCCTTCGAAGATATCCTTTCAAGGGTCTTGAAGGTCTGAAGGCTTGAAGTCCCCTTGAAGCCTCCTTCAAGCCCCCTCAAAAACCTGATGAGGAGGATCTCTGTGAACGTTCATCTGGAAACCTTCAACGCTGAGATGGAGTCTGAGATGTAGGATGGAGAACAGGCTGGACTATTTAGATCTCAGGCCCTACATCTGACTTCTTTGTACAGCAATGGACAGGCCAGATTTGTTGCAGTGAAATTCCTATCATCCTATGTCTCGTCCTAGCGTGAAGGCACTTTCGACATTCAAACATTTCGCTTCATACTAGGGAGGCCCGAGCAAAGCCGGTTTTGAGAAGGTTTTCTGGACCCAGAATTGGGTCCGTCGGAGCAAGCTGTTTTGTAGATGATTTTGTTCTTGTTGGCAAGCGGGGTGCATAGCGGTTGCTGCTTGAATCCAGTTGGAGGTAGCTTTGATATTTCGTTTCCTCTGGTGGCTTGACTGTTTGCTGCTAAAAGATTTCTTTTTTGCCGGCCTGTTGCCTTTCGGCGGGTCACCACTTGAGGCTTACCCGTGGACCAGCGGGGAATCGAACCACACCGGCAGTCTGTCCGCATCGTTCTTCCAACTGAGCCGCGGGGACACCTGACTATTTGTTGCTAAAAGAAGGCGCATCAGCCTTTTGCAGCCTGAGGTGATTGCTTGAAGTGTTTCTTGCTGTTGCGGAGTTTGTGGGTTTTTGCGCAGGTGGTCGGCTTCCATGTGAATGATTGTATTGAATACTTTACTGCCCCTTGTTGGCCCCTCTTGCCCCTCTACCCCTCTAGACTCCAACCGAAGTTTCAAGCGAACATGCATTCTGATCTTTTCGGTCAATCCCGTTATTAATCAGAATAAATTTAAAACGAATGATTTTTTCCGTCCAACACCTTCATGGCTTTCGCCAGGTCGTTCAACATGCTTTATTACCTGTTGCAAATTGGCATTAATTGATTAATTATCGCATACGAAGGCCGTCTGCGGTTGAGTGACCTCAAAAGTGAACTGGTGAAGGACCGATACGTAGTCCTGTGTACTGTCAATGTCATCACCAAAGCGCAAACCTTGTTCAAACCTCAAATCTATGGCGCCGGACGATGCCAGCAAGGCGCGACAGGTTTTTAAAGGAAAGTTCAATTAATTTCTTTTTTGCGCGCGGCAACTGTAGATTTCGTCCGCTGCCTAGAATTGAGGTTTGATTGGGGTTTGTACATATGAAAACACAGCAGATCGAAGGTGTCGTCATGGCATGGCTTTCTCCAATAGAATGCGCAGCACAGAGATGTTTTCAAAGTATGCCTGGAGTTTGTACATATGAAAACACAGCACATCGAAGGTGTCACCAAAAAAGTTCTTATTCCTCAGTGAAATGAGCTGCGCGCAGACATTAACAAGATATCAAAATACAGTAGAAGGAAGAGGAACAAAGCATTGCAAATAAAAATGACAGGTAAAGAACAGATGATCAAGACGTACGGGGAGCGAGCTGCATGCAGATCCGTCTGCATGGATTTTCGCGGTGCAAGCATGCAACTCCAACTACATAACCTGAAAGCAAATCCAAATCATTGACACGCTTGTCGCCAAATTTCGTAAAACCCATGATGCCACGCCACAGCATGACACTTTCAAGACACCAAAACAAGCTTCTCCAAACCGCAGCAACTTTGGAGACACTTGGAAGTACCTCTGCAGTACGCACTAAAGTTGGAGTAAGATGTAGGTTGGGAGGGAGGAAGGCCCCGGTTAGTTAATTGACACTAGTTCTCAGTAGTAGTTTCTAGCTAAGAATGATGTCAAAGCACATCCAACAAGTACTCTTGGAAATGTGCACGGATAAACCGCTAAGAGTATGATCATTGGAAAAGCACTACTGAGCGGACTCTGAGTGTGCCCTGAACACTGTAGATGCCTTGTTCTCCCTTTCTCACCTTAGTTCATGTTTCACCGTTCGTCTCACCCTGTTTTGCGTTTCACCACTCTTGCTGCGACCCAGCGTTGACGGTGTCTTCGAGGTGCCTTCATGTGAGTCGTTGTGCCTTGACGGCCTGTGCCATGTGATCTCGGGGATCCTGGCGGGGGAATCCCTGGTTTCCGCATGGTGCTTTGTTGCTTCACTCACTCGCTAGTATAGCCTGGTGGTCTGGTGTTTTTTTTGATTTCTTGCTTTGCCATACCACACCGAGATGATACAAGGTTATCACCTCTTGCATCAATTAACCTATTTCACCCATGAACTAGTACCTGTCACGTTGCTGGTTTGTTTGTGTTTGTGTTTTTGTGTTTTGTGTTTTGGTTGTTTTTGGTGTGTTGGTGTTTTGTGTTTCGCTTTGCGAGGTTTGTACATATGAAAAACCAGCATGCCAGAGCTTTGCCACTTGAATTTTGTAACTGCCATTGTAAAGTGTCCGATGGGACGTGTATTCCGAGTTTGTTCGAGGTTTGTACATATGAAAACACAGCATGTTAGAGTACTGGCAGCCAGCGTGCTTTTCTTGAGTCTTTTCCGGGCGGGTTGATGCTTGCTCATGTTGCCGGAAGCGTTAGCACAGACCTCAATGTTTGAGAGAGAATGGCAAATCCATGTGTCTCACAGGCAGATTGCCATTCAGCAACTACTGCGTCAGTAGTCTGGCTGCTGGCTTTAGATTTCATCTTTACTCTATGTATATCCCCTTGCCCCGGAATTTTAATATTGGATGTTGTGCAAACAAGAAGCTTCTTGGATTGATCGCACACCGGCGCGTTCGATTTTTCACGTTTATGTTTGTATCAACATTAGTCTTGGAGGCAGAGGGGGGGAGCTCGTTGAATCTAATTCAAGCTTTGGAAAGTATTGTGATCCTGGAGACTCATAAGTGTACCTCCTCATCAACATAATACAGAAAAAACGGTGTATGATCTTCGATTCTGGCATGATGACGCATGAAGAGAGTCACGTGCTTCCCTGGTTGAAGAATGGAACTTTATGCTAGACATACGCCTGGATTGTGCGAGCATCTGTAAAAGGGTTGTCGGGCACATTCACTGGGAGTTTTTTTTTGGCGCCGCAACATTTCTTTTCGTTTTGGACAGTTTGTGTCTCTTTTGACAGAAGCCATTTTTAGTTTCAATTTCTGGGAGACCGCTTCTATTGTTTCATTAAGCGAAGCCAAAAATGGCTTCATTTTTGGGATCAATTTTTGGCTTCGAGTTTGGAGCCAAAATCATCTTTTTTGGCGTTTGTGGCAGGTAATTCCCGATTGACTTGTGTTGGACGCGAGGATGCGAGCAGAGTGAGTTGTTGCTGCTCTGCTGTGGTTCTACAAGCATGATTCCGGCAGCTTCGCTCTGAAACAAATCCCTTGCCACAGGCTGCCATGATGGTGTATCCATGAGTTGACACATGCTGCCTTCTAGGCTTCAAGACGATGCAGCGGAACTGCAGAGGTACTTCCAAGTGTCTCCAAAGTTGCTGCGGTTTGGAGAAGCTTGTTTAGAAGCTTGTTTTGGTGTCTTGAAAGTGTCATGCTGTGGCGTGGCATCATGAGTTTTACGAAATTTGGCGACAAGCGTGTCAATGATTTGGATTTGCTTTCAGGTTATGTAGTTGGAGTTGCATGCTTGCACCGCGAAAATCCATGCAGGCGGATCTGCATGCAGCTCGCTCCCCGTACGTCTTGATCATCTGTTCTTTACCTGTCGTTTTTGTTTGCAATGCTTTGTTCCTCTTCCTTCTACTGTATTTTCATATGTACAAACCCCAAACAAACCTTGTTAATGTCTGCGCGCAGCTCATTTCACTGAGGAATGAGAACTTTTTTGGTGACACCTTCGATGTGCTGTGTTTTCATATGTACAAACTCCAGGCATACTTTGAAAACATCTCTGTGCTGCGCATTCTATTGGAGAAAGCCATGCCATGACCACACCTTCGATCTGCTGTGTTTTCATATGTACAAACCCCAATCAAACCTCAATTCTAGGCAGCGGACGAAACCTACAGTTGCCGCGCGCAAAAAAAGAAATTAATTGAACTTTCCTTTAAAAACCTGTCGCACCTTGCTGGCATCGTCCGGCCCCATAGATTTGAGGTTTGAACAAGGTTTGCTTGAGGTTTGTACATATGAAAAACCAGCATGCCAGAGCTTTGCCACTTGAATTTTGTTGCTGCCATTGTAAAGTGTCCGATGGGACGTGTATTCCGAGTTTGTTCGAGGTTTGTACATATGAAAACACAGCATGTTAGAGTACTGGCAGCCAGCGTGCTTTTCTTGAGTCTTTTCCGGGCGGGTTGATGCTTGCTCATGTTGCCGGAAGCGTTAGCACAGACCTCAATGTTTGAGAGAGAATGGCAAATCCATGTGTCTCACAGGCAGATTGCCATTCAGCAACTACTGCGTCAGTAGTCTGGCTGCTGGCTTTAGATTTCATCTTTACTCTATGTGTATCCCCTTGCCCCGGAATTTTAATATTGGATGTTGTGCAAACGAGAAGCTTCTTAGATTGATCGCACACCGGCGCGTTCGATTTTTCACGTTTATGTTTGTATCAACATTGGTCTTGGGGCAGGGGGGGGAGCTCGTTGAATCTAATTCAAGCTTTGGAAAGTATTGTGATCCTGGAGACTCATGAGTGTACCTCCTCAGTGTCAACATGATACAGAAAAAACGGTGTATGATCTTCGATTCTGGCATGATGACGCATGAAGAGAGTCACGTGCTTCGCTGGTTGAAGAATGGAACTTTATGCTAGACATACGCCTAGGTTGTGCGAGCATCTGTAAAAGGGTTGTCGGGCACATTCACTGGGAGTTTTTTTTTTTGGCGCCGCAACATTTCTTTTCGTTTTGGACAGTTTGTGTCTCTTTTGACAGAGGCCATTTTTAGTTTCAATTTCTGGGAGACCGCTTCTATTGTTTCATTAGGCGAAGCCAAAAATGGCTTCATTTTTGGGATCAATTTTTGGCTTCGAGTTTGGAGCCAAAATCTATCTTTTTTGGCGTTTGTGGCAGGTAATTCCCGATTGACTTGTGTTGGACGCGACAGGATGCGAGCAGAGTGAGTTGTTGCTGCTCTGCTGTGGTTCTACAAGCATGATTCCGGCAGCTTCGCTCTGAAACAAATCCCTTGCCACAGGCTGCTCCATGATGGTGTATCCATGAGTTGACACATGCTGCCTTCTAGGCTTCAAGACGATGCAGCGGAACTGCAGAGGTACTTCCAAGTGTCTCCAAAGTTGCTGGGGTTTGGAGAAGCTTGTTTTGGTGTCTTGAAAGTGTCATGCTGTGGCGTGGCATCATGGGCTTTACGAAATTTGGCGACAAGCGTGTCAATGATTTGGATTTGCTTTCAGGTTATGTAGTTGGAGTTGCATGCTTGCACCGCGAAAATCCATGCAGGCGGATCTGCATGCAGCTCGCTCCCCGTACGTCTTGATCATCTGTTCTTTACCTGTCGTTTTTGTTTGCAATGCTTTGTTCCTCTTCCTTCTGCTGTATTTTCATATGTACAAACCCCAAACAAACCTTGTTAATGTCTGCGCGCAGCTCATTTCACTGAGGAATGAGCACTTTTTTGGTGACACCTTCGATGTGCTGTGTTTTCATATGTACAAACTCCAGGCATACTTTGAAAACATCTCTGTGCTGCGCATTCTATTGGAGAAAGCCATGCCATGACCACACCTTCGATCTGCTGTGTTTTCATATGTACAAACCCCAATCAAACCTCAATTCTAGGCAGCGGACGAAACCTACAGTTGCCGCGCGCAAAAAAAGAAATTAATTGAACTTTCCTTTAAAAACCTGTCGCACCTTGCTGGCATCGTCCGGCCCCATAGATTTGAGGTTTGAACAAGGTTTGCTTGAGGTTTGTACATATGAAAAACCAGCATGCCAGAGCTTTGCCACTTGAAGTGTTCCTGCCATTGTAAAGTGTCCGATGGGACGTGTATTCCGAGTTTGTTCGAGGTTTGTACATATGAAAACACAGCATGTTAGAGTACTGGCAGCCAGCGTGCTTTTCTTGAGTCTTTTCCGGGCGGGTTGATGCTTGCTCATGTTGCCGGAAGCGTTAGCACAGACCTCAATGTTTGAGAGAGAATGGCAAATCCATGTGTCTCACAGGCAGATTGCCATTCAGCAACTACTGCGTCAGTAGTCTGGCTGCTGGCTTTAGATTTCATCTTTACTCTATGTGTATCCCCTTGCCCCGGAATTTTAATATTGGATGTTGTGCAAACGAGAAGCTTCTTAGATTGATCGCACACCGGCGCGTTCGATTTTTCACGTTTATGTTTGTATCAACATTGGTCTTGGGGGCAGGGGGGGGCTCGTTGAATCTAATTCAAGCTTTGGAAAGTATTGTGATCCTGGAGACTCATGAGTGTACCTCCTCAGTGTCAACATGATACAGAAAAAACGGTGTATGATCTTCGATTCTGGCATGATGACGCATGAAGAGAGTCACGTGCTTCGCTGTTGAAGAATGGAACTTTATGCTAGACATACGCCTAGGTTGTGCGAGCATCTGTAAAAGGGTTGTCGGGCACATTCACTGGGAGTTTTTTTTTGGGCGCCGCAACATTTCTTTTCGTTTTGGACAGTTTGTGTCTCTTTTGACAGAGGCCATTTTTAGTTTCAATTTCTGGGAGACCGCTTCTATTGTTTCATTAGGCGAAGCCAAAAATGGCTTCATTTTTGGGATCAATTTTTGGCTTCGAGTTTGGAGCCAAAATCTATCTTTTTTGGCGTTTGTGGCAGGTAATTCCCGATTGACTTGTGTTGGACGCGACAGGATGCGAGCAGAGTGAGTTGTTGCTGCTCTGCTGTGGTTCTACAAGCATGATTCCGGCAGCTTCGCTCTGAAACAAATCCCTTGCCACAGGCTGCTCCATGATGGTGTATCCATGAGTTGACACATGCTGCCTTCTAGGCTTCAAGACGATGCAGCGGAACTGCAGAGGTACTTCCAAGTGTCTCCAAAGTTGCTGGGGTTTGGAGAAGCTTGTTTTGGTGTCTTGAAAGTGTCATGCTGTGGCGTGGCATCATGGGCTTTACGAAATTTGGCGACAAGCGTGTCAATGATTTGGATTTGCTTTCAGGTTATGTAGTTGGAGTTGCATGCTTGCACCGCAAAAATCCATGCAGGCGGATCTGCATGCAGCTCGCTCCCCGTACGTCTTGATCATCTGTTCTTTACCTGTCGTTTTTGTTTGCAATGCTTTGTTCCTCTTCCTTCTGCTGTATTTTCATATGTACAAACCCCAAACAAACCTTGTTAATGTCTGCGCGCAGCTCATTTCACTGAGGAATGAGCACTTTTTTGGTGACACCTTCGACGTGCTGTGTTTTCATATGTACAAACTCCAGGCATACTTCGAAAACATCTCTGTGCTGCGCATTCTATTGGAGAAAGCCATGCCATGACCACACCTTCGATCTGCTGTGTTTTCATATGTACAAACCCCAATCAAACCTCAATTCTAGGCAGCGGAGGAAACCTACAGTTGCCGCGTGCAAAAAAAGAACTTAATTGAACTTTCCTTTAAAATCCTGTCGAACCTGCTGGCATGGTCCGGCCCCATAGATTTGAGGTTTGAACAAGGTTTGCTTGATGTTTGTACATATGAAAAACCAGCATGCCAGAGCTTTGCCACTTGAAGTGTTCCTGCCATTGTAAACTGCCGATGGGACGTGTGTTCCGAGTTTGTTCGAGGTTTGTACATATGAAAACACAGCATGTTAGAGTACTGGCAGCCAGCGTGCTTTTCTTGAGTCTTTTCTGGGCGGGTTGATGCTTGCTCATGTTGCCGGAAGCATTAGCACCGACCTCAATGTTTGAGAGAGAATGACAAATCCATGTGTCTCACAGGCAGTTTGCCATTCAGCAACTACTGCGCGAGTAGTCTGGCTGCTGGCTTTAGATTTCATCTTTACTCCATGTGTATCCCCTTGCCCCGGAATTTTAATATTGGATGTTGTGCAAACGAGAAGCTTCTTAGATTGATCGCACACCGGCGCGTTCGATTTTTCACGTTTATGTTTGTATCAACATTGGTCTTGGGGGCAGGGGGGGGAGCTCGTTGAATCTAATTCAAGCTTTGGAAAGTATTGTGATCCTGGAGACTCATGAGTGTACCTCCTCAGTGTCAACATGATACAGAAAAAACGGTGTATGATCTTCGATTCTGGCATGATGACGCATGAAGAGAGTCACGTGCTTCGCTGGTTGAAGAATGGAACTTTATGCTAGACATACGCCTAGGTTGTGCGAGCATCTGTGAAAGGGTTGTCGGGCACATTCACTGGGAGTTTTTTTTTGGCGCCGCAACATTTCTTTTCGTTTTGGACAGTTTGTGTCTCTTTTGACAGAGGCCATTTTTAGTTTCAATTTCTGGGAGTCCGCTTCTATTGTTTCATTAGGCGAAGCCAAAAATGGCTTCATTTTTGGGATCAATTTTTGGCTTCGAGTTTGGAGCCAAAATCTATCTTTTTTGGCGTTTGTGGCAGGTAATTCCCGATTGACTTGTGTTGAACGCGACAGGATGCGAGCAGAGTGAGTTGTTGCTGCTCTGCTGCGGTTCTACAGGCATGATTCCGGCTGCTTCGCTCTGAAACAAATCCCTTGCCACAGGCTGCTCCATGATGGTGTATCCATGAGTTGACACATGCTGCCTTCTAGGTTTCAAGACGATGCAGCAGAACTGCAGAGGTACTTCCAAGTGTCTCCAAAGTTGCTGGGGTTTGGAGAAGCTTGTTTTGGTGTCTTGAAACTGTCATGCTGTGGCGTGGCATCATGGGCTTTACGAAATTTGGCGACGAGCGTGTCAATGATTTGGATTTGCTTTCAGGTTATGTAGTTGGAGTTGCATGCTTGCACTGCGAAAATCCATGCAGGCGGATCTGCATGCAGCTCGCTTCCCGTACGTATTGATCATCTGTTCTTTACCTGTCGTTTTTGTTTGCAATGCTTTGTTCCTCTTCCGTCTGCTGTATTTTCATATGTACAAACCCCAAACAAACCTTGTTAATGTCTGCGCGGAGCTCATTTCACTGAGGAATGAGCACTTTTTTGGTGACACCTTCGATGTGCTGTGTTTTCATATGTACAAACTCCAGGCATACTTTGAAAACATCTCTGTGCTGCGCATTCTATTGGAGAAAGCCATGCCATGACCACACCCTCGATCTACTGTGTTTTCATATGTACAAACCCCAATCAAACCTCAATTCTAGGCAGTGGAGGAAATCTACAGTTGCCGCGCGAAAAAAAAGATATTAATTGAACTTTATTTAAAATACTGTCGCACCTGCTGGCATGGTCCGGCCCCATAGATTTGAGGTTTGAACAAGGTTTGCTTGAGGTTTGTACATATGAAAAACCAGCATGCCAGAGCTTTGCCACTTGAAGTGTTCCTGCCATTGTAAACTGGCTGATTGGACGCGTATTCCGAGTTTGTTCGTGGTTTGTACATATGGAAACACAGCATGCTAGAGTACTGGCAGCCAACGTGCTTTTCCTGAGTCTTTTCCGGGCGGGTTGATGCTTGCTTATGTTGCCGGAAGCGTTAGCACAGACCTCAATGTTTGAGAGAGAATGGCAAGTCCATCTGTCGCACAGGCCGCAGTTTGCCATGCAGCAACTACTGCGTCAGTAGTCTGGCTGCTGGCTTTAGATTTCATCTTTACTCGATGTGTATCCCCTTGCCCCCAGAATTTTAATATTGGATGTTGTGCAAGCGAGAAGCCTCTTAGATTGATCGCACACCGGCGCGTTCGATTTTTCACGTTTATGTTTGTATCAACATTGGTCTTGGGGGCAGGGGGGGAGCTCGTTGAATCTAATTCAAGCTTTGGAAAGTATTGTGATCCTGGAGACTCATGAGTGTACCTCCTCAGTGTCAACATAATACAGAAAAAACGGTGTATGATCTTCGATTCTGGCATGATGACGCATGAAGAGAGTCACGTGCTTCGCTGGTTGAAGAATGGAACTTTATGCTAGACATACGCCTGGGTTGTGCGAGCATCTGTAAAAGGGTTGTCGGGCACATTCACTGGGAGTTTTTTTTTTGGCGCCGCAACATTTCTTTTCGTTTTGGATAGTTTGTGTCTCTTTTGACAGAAGCCATTTTTAGTTTCACTTGCTGGGAGACCGAATTCATTGTTTAATTAAGCGAAGCCAAAAATGCTCTTCATTTTGGGAATCAATTTTGCTTCGAAGTTGAGCCAAAACACTTTTTTGGCGCGTTTTTGTGGCAGGTAATTTCCCGATTGACTTGTTGGTGGACGCGAGGATATGCGAGCAGAGTGGGTGTGCTTGCTATTGCTGATGGTTCTACAAGCATGATTCCGGCAGCTTCGCCTCTGAAACAAATCCCTGGCCACAGGCTTGACCATGATGGTTGTAACAGAGGTTGACACATGCTGCCTTCTAGGCTTTTCAAGACGATGAGGCAGCGAACTGCAGAGGTACTTCCAAGTGTCTCCAGAGTTGCTGGGGTTTGGAGAAGCTTGTTTTGGTGTCTTGAAAGTGTCATGCTGTGGCGTGGCATCATGGGCTTTACGAAATTTGGCGACAAGCGTGTCAATGATTTGGATTTGCTTTCAGGTTATGTAGTTGGAGTTGTTGCACCGCGAAAATCCATGCAGGCGGATCTGCATGCAGCTCGCTCCCCGTACGTCTTGATCATCTGTTCTTTACCTGTCGTTTTTGTTTGCAATGCTTTGTTCCTCTTCCTTCTACTGTATTTTCATATGTACAAACCCCAAACAAACCTTGTTAATGTCTGCGCACAGCTCATTTCACTGAGGAATGAGAACTTTTTTGGTGACACCTTCGATGTGCTGTGTTTTCATATGTACAAACTCCAGGCATACTTTGAAAACATCTCTGTGCTGCGCATTCTATTGGAGAAAGTCATGCCATGACCACACCTTCGATCTGCTGTGTTTTCATACGTACAAACCCCAATCAAACCTCAATTCTAGGCAGCGGAGGAAACCTACAGTTGCCGCGCGCAAAAAAAGAAATTAATTGAACTTTCCTTTAAAATCCTGTCGCACCTGCTGGCATGGTCCGGCCCCATAGATTTGAGGTTTGAACAAGGTTTGCTTGAGGTTTGTACATATGAAAAACCAGCATGCCAGAGCTTTGCCACTTGAAGTGTTCCTGCCATTGTAAACTGGCTGATTGGACGCGTATTCCGAGTTTGTTCGTGGTTTGTACATATGGAAACACAGCATGCTAGAGTACTGGCAGCCAACGTGCTTTTCCTGAGTCTTTTCCGGGCGGGTTGATGCTTGCTTATGTTGCCGGAAGCGTTAGCACAGACCTCAATGTTTGAGAGAGAATGGCAAGTCCATCTGTCGCACAGGCCGCAGTTTGCCATGCAGCAACTACTGCGTCAGTAGTCTGGCTGCTGGCTTTAGATTTCATCTTTACTCGATGTGTATCCCCTTGCCCCCAGAATTTTAATATTGGATGTTGTGCAAGCGAGAAGCCTCTTAGATTGATCGCACACCGGCGCGTTCGATTTTTCACGTTTATGTTTGTATCAACATTGGTCTTGGGGGCAGGGGGGGACTCGTTGAATCTAATTCAAGCTTTGGAAAGTATTGTGCTCCCGGAGACTTATGAGTGTACCTCCTCAGTGTCAACATGATACAGAAAAACGGTGTATGATCTTCGATTCTGGCATGATGACGTATGAAGAGAGTCACGTGCTTCGCTGTTGAAGAATGGAACTTTATGCTAGACATAGGCCTAGGTTGTGCGAGCATCTGTAAAAGGGTTGTCGGGCACATTCACTGGGAGTTTTTTTTTGGGCGCCGCAACATTTCTTTTCGTTTTGGACAGTTTGTGTCTCTTTTGACAGAGGCCATTTTTAGTTTCAATTTCTGGGAGACCGCTTCTATTGTTTCATTAGGCGAAGCCAAAAATGGCATCATTTTTGGGATCAATTTTTGGCTTCGAGTTTGGAGCCAAAATCTATCTTTTTTGGCGTTTGTGGCAGGTAATTCCCGATTGTGTTGGACGCGACAGGATGCGAGCAGAGTGAGTTGTTGCTGCTCTGCTGTGGTTCTACAAGCATGATTCCGGCAGCTTCGCTCTGAAACAAATCCCTTGCCACAGGCTGCTCCATGATGGTGTATCCATGAGTTGACACATGCTGCCTTTAGGCTTCAAGACGATGCAGCGGAACTGCAGAGGTACTTCCAAGTGTCTCCAAAGTTGCTGGGGTTTGGAGAAGCTTGTTTTGGTGTCTTGAAAGTGTCATGCTGTGGCGTGGCATCATGGGCTTTACGAAATTTGGCGACAAGCGTGTCAATGATTTGGCTTTGCTTTCAGGTTATGTAGTTGGAGTTGCATGCTTGCACCGCGAAAATCCATGCAGGCGGATCTGCATGCAGCTCGCTCCCCGTACGTCTTGATCATCTGTTCTTTACCTGTCGTTTTTGTTTGCAATGCTTTGTTCCTCTTCCTTCTGCTGTATTTTCATATGTACAAACCCGAAACAAACCTTGTTAATGTCTGCGCGCAGCTCATTTCACTGAGGAATGAGCACTTTTTTGGTGACACCTTCGATGTGCTGTGTTTTCATATGTACAAACTCCAGGCATACTTTGAAAACATCTCTGTGCTGCGCATTCTATTGGAGAAAGCCATGCCATGACCACACCTTCGATCTGCTGTGTTTTCATATGTACAAACCCCAATCAAACCTCAATTCTAGGCAGCGGACGAAACCTACAGTTGCCGCGCGCAAAAAAAGAAATTAATTGAACTTTCCTTTAAAATCCTGTCGCACCTGCTGGCATCGTCCGGCCCCATAGTTTTGAGGTTTGAACAAGGTTTGCTTGAGGTTTGTACATATGAAAAACCAGCATGCCAGAGCTTTGCCACTTGAAGTGTTCCTGCCATTGTAAAGTGTCCGATGGGACGTGTATTCCGAGTTTGTTCGAGGTTTGTACATATGAAAACACAGCATGTGAGAGTGTACTGGCAGCCAGCGTGCTTTTCTTGAGTCTTTTCCGGGCGGGTTGATGCTTGCTCATGTTGCCGGAAGCGTTAGCACAGACCTCAATGTTTGAGAGAGAATGGCAAATCCATGTGTCTCACAGGCAAATTGCCATTCAGCAACTACTGCGTCAGTAGTCTGGCTGCTGGCTTTAGATTTCATCTTTACTCTATGTGTATCCCCTTGCCCCGGAATTTTAATATTGGATGTTGTGCAAAGGAGAAGCTTCTTAGATTGATCGCACACCGGCGCGTTCGATTTTTCACGTTTATGTTTGTATCAACATTGGTCTTGGGGGCAGGGGGGGAGCTCGTTGAATCTAATTCAAGCTTTGGAAAGTATTGTGATCCTGGAGACTCATGAGTGTACCTCCTCAGTGTCAACATAATACAGAAAAAACGGTGTATGATCTTCGATTCTGGCATGATGACGCATGAAGAGAGTCACGTGCTTCGCTGGTTGAAGAATGGAACTTTATGCTAGACATACGCCTGGGTTGTGCGAGCATCTGTAAAAGGGTTGTCGGGCACATTCACTGGGAGTTTTTTTTTGGCGCCGCAACATTTCTTTTCGTTTTGGACAGTTTGTGTCTCTTTTGACAGAGGTCATTTTTAGTTTCAATTTCTGGGAGACCGCTTCTATTGTTTCATTAGGCGAAGCCAAAAATGGCTTCATTTTTGGGATCAATTTTTGGCTTCGAGTTTGGAGCCAGAATCTATCTTTTTTGGCATTTGTGGCAAGTAATTCCCGATTGACTTGTGTCGGACGCGACAGGATGCGAGCAGAGTGAGTTGTTGCTGCTCTGCTGTGGTTCTACAAGCATGATTCCGGCAGCTTCGCTCTGAAACAAATTCTCTTGCCACAGGCTGCTCCATGATGGTGTATCCATGAGTTGACACATGCTGCCTTCTAGGCTTCAAGACGATGCAGCGGAACAGTGTCAACATGATACAGAAAAACGGTGTATGATCTTCGATTCTGGCATGATGACGTATGAAGAGAGTCACGTGCTTCGCTGTTGAAGAATGGAACTTTATGCTAGACATACGCCTAGGTTGTGCGAGCATCTGTAAAAGGGTTGTCGGGCACATTCACTGGGAGTTTTTTTTTGGCGCCGCAACATTTCCTTTTCGTTTTGGACAGTTTGTGTCTCTTTTGACAGAGGCCATTTTTAGTTTCAATTTCTGGGAGACCGCTTCTATTGTTTCATTTAGGCGAAGCCAAAAATGGCTTCATTTTTGGGATCAATTTTTGGCTTCGAGTTTGGAGCCAAAATCTATCTTTGTGGCGTTTGTGGCAGGTAATTCCCGATTGACTTGTGTTGGACGCGAGGATGCGAGCAGAGTGAGTTGTTGCTGCTCTGCTGTGGTTCTACAAGCATGATTCCGGCAGCTTCGCTCTGAAACAAATCCCTTGCCACAGGCTGCCATGATGGTGTATCCATGAGTTGACACATGCTGCCTTCTAGGCTTCAAGACGATGCAGCGGAACTGCAGAGGTACTTCCAAGTGTCTCCAAAGTTGCTGCGGTTTGGAGAAGCTTGTTTTGGTGTCTTGAAAGTGTCATGCTGTGGCGTGGCATCATGGGTTTTACGAAATTTGGCGACAAGCGTGTCAATGATTTGGATTTGCTTTCAGGTTATGTAGTTGGAGTTGCATGCTTGCACCGCGAAAATCCATGCAGGCGGATCTGCATGCAGCTCGCTCCCCGTACGTCTTGATCATCTGTTCTTTACCTGTCGTTTTTGTTTGCAATGCTTTGTTCCTCTTCCTTCTACTGTATTTTCATATGTACAAACCCCAAACAAACCTTGTTAATGTCTGCGCGCAGCTCATTTCACTGAGGAATGAGAACTTTTTTGGTGACACCTTCGATGTGCTGTGTTTTCATATGTACAAACTCCAGGCATACTTTGAAAACATCTCTGTGCTGCGCATTCTATTGGAGAAAGCCATGCCATGACCACACCTTTGATCTGCTGTGTTTTCATATGTACAAACCCCAATCAAACCTCAATTCTAGGCAGCGGACGAAACCTACAGTTGCCGCGCGCAAAAAAGAAATTAATTGAACTTTCCTTTAAAATCCTGTCGCGCCTGCTGGCATCGTCCGGCCCCATAGATTTGAGGTTTGAACAAGGTTTGCTTGAGGTTTGTACATATGAAAAACCAGCATGCCAGAGCTTTGCCACTTGAAGTGTTCCTGCCATTGTAAAGTGTCCGATGGGACGTGTATTCCGAGTTTGTTCGAGGTTTGTACATATGAAAACACAGCATGTTAGAGTACTGGCAGCCAGCGTGCTTTTCTTGAGTCTTTTCCGGGCGGGTTGATGCTTGCTCATGTTGCCGGAAGCGTTAGCACAGACCTCAATGTTTGAGAGAGAATGGCAAATCCATGTGTCTCACAGGCAGATTGCCATTCAGCAACTACTGCGTCAGTAGTCTGGCTGCTGGCTTTAGATTTCATCTTTACTCTATGTGTATCCCCTTGCCCCGGAATTTTAATATTGGATGTTGTGCAAACGAGAAGCTTCTTAGATTGATCGCACACCGGCGCGTTCGATTTTTCACGTTTATGTTTGTATCAACATTGGTCTTGAGGGCAGGGGGGGGAGCTCGTTGAATCTAATTCAAGCTTTGGAAAGTATTGTGATCCTGGAGACTCATGAGTGTACCTCCTCAGTGTCAAAATGATACAGAAAAAACGGTGTATGATCTTCGATTCTGGCATGATGACGCATGAAGAGAGTCACGTGATTCGCTGGTTGAAGAATGGAACTTTATGCTAGACACACGCCTAAGTTGTGCGAGCATCTTTAAAAGGGTTGTCGGGCACTTCACTGGGAGTTTTTTTTTTGGCGCCGCAACATTTCTTTTCGTTTTGGACAGTTTGTGTCTCTTTTGACAGAGGCCATTTTTAGTTTCAATTTCTGGGAGACCGCTTCTATTGTTTCATTAAGCGAAGCCAAAAATGGCTTCATTTTTGGGATCAATTTTTGGCTTCGAGTTTGGAGCCAAAATCATCTTTTTTGGCGTTTGTGGCAGGTAATTCCCGATTGACTTGTGTTGGACGCGAAGGATGCGAGCAGAGTGAGTTGTTGCTGCTCTGCTGTGGTTCTACAAGCATGATTCCGGCAGCTTCGCTCTGAAACAAATCCCTTGCCACAGGCTGCTCCATGATGGTGTATCCATGAGTTGACACATGCTGCCTTCTAGGCTTCAAGACGATGCAGCGGAACTGTGTCAACATGATACAGAAAAACGGTGTATGATCTTCGATTCTGGCATGATGACGTATGAAGAGAGTCACGTGCTTCGCTGGTTGAAGAATGGAACTTTATGCTAGACATACGCCTAGGTTGTGCGAGCATCTGTAAAAGGGTTGTCGGGCACATTCACTGGGAGTTTTTTTTTGGCGCCGCAACATTTCTTTTCGTTTTGGACAGTTTGTGTCTCTTTTGACAGAGGCCATTTTTAGTTTCAATTTCTGGGAGACCGCTTCTATTGTTTCATTAGGCGAAGCCAAAAATGGCTTCATTTTTGGGATCAATTTTTGGCTTCGAGTTTGGAGCCAAAATCTATCTTTTTTGGCGTTTGTGGCAGGTAATTCCCGATTGACTTGTGTTGGACGCGACAGGATGCGAGCAGAGTGAGTTGTTGCTGCTCTGCTGTGGTTCTACAAGCATGATTCCGGCAGCTTCGCTCTGAAACAAATCCCTTGCCACAGGCTGCTCCATGATGGTGTATCCATGAGTTGACACATGCTGCCTTCTAGGCTTCAAGACGATGCAGCGGAACTGCAGAGGTACTTCCAAGTGTCTCCAAAGTTGCTGGGGTTTGGAGAAGCTTGTTTTGGTGTCTTGAAAGTGTCATGCTGTGGCGTGGCATCATGGGCTTTACGAAATTTGGCGACAAGCGTGTCAATGATTTGGATTTGCTTTCAGGTTATGTAGTTGGAGTTGCATGCTTGCACCGCGAAAATCCATGCAGGCGGATCTGCATGCAGCTCGCTTCCCGTACGTCTTGATCATCAGTTCTTTACCTGTCGTTTTTGTTTGCAATGCTTTGTTCCTCTTCCTTCGGCTGTATTTTCATATGTACAAACCCCAAACAAACCTTGTTAATGTCTGCGCGCAGCTCATTTCACTGAGGAATGAGCACTTTTTTGGTGACACCTTCGATGTGCTGTGTTTTCATATGTACAAACTCCAGGCATACTTTGAAAACATCTCTGTGCTGCGCATTCTATTGGAGAAAGCCATGCCATGACCACACCTTCGATCTGCTGTGTTTTCATATGTACAAACCCCAATCAAACCTCAATTCTAGGCAGCGGACGAAACCTACAGTTGCCGCGCGCAAAAAAAGAAATTAATTGAACTTTCCTTTAAAATCCTGTCGCACCTGCTGGCATCGTCCGGCCCCATAGATTTGAGGTTTGAACAAGGTTTGCTTGAGGTTTGTACATATGAAAAACCAGCATGCCAGAGCTTTGCCACTTGAAGTGTTCCTGCCATTGTAAAGTGTCCGATGGGACGTGTATTCCGAGTTTGTTCGAGGTTTGTACATATGAAAACACAGCATGTTAGAGTACTGGCAGCCAGCGTGCTTTTCTTGAGTCTTTTCCGGGCGGGTTGATGCTTGCTCATGTTGCCGGAAGCGTTAGCACAGACCTCAATGTTTGAGAGAGAATGGCAAATCCATGTGTCTCACAGGCAGATTGCCATTCAGCAACTACTGCGTCAGTAGTCTGGCTGCTGGCTTTAGATTTCATCTTTACTCTATGTGTATCCCCTTGCCCCGGAATTTTAATATTGGATGTTGTGCAAACGAGAAGCTTCTTAGATTGATCGCACACCGGCGCGTTCGATTTTTCACGTTTATGTTTGTATCAACATTGGTCTTGGGGGCAGGGGGGGACTCGTTGAATCTAATTCAAGCTTTGGAAAGTATTGTGATCCCGGAGACTTATGAGTGTACCTCCTCAGTGTCAACATGATACAGAAAAACGGTGTATGATCTTCGATTCTGGCATGATGACGTATGAAGAGAGTCACGTGCTTCGCTGTTGAAGAATGGAACTTTATGCTAGACATACGCCTAGGTTGTGCGAGCATCTGTAAAAGGGTTGTCGGGCACATTCACTGGGAGTTTTTTTTTGGCGCCGCAACATTTCTTTTCGTTTTGGACAGTTTGTGTCCCTTTTGACAGAGGCCATTTTTAGTTTCAATTTCTGGGAGACCGCTTCTATTGTTTCATTAGGCGAAGCCAAAAATGGCTTCATTTTTGGGATCAATTTTTGGCTTCGAGTTTGGAGCCAAAATCTATCTTTTTTGGCGTTTGTGGCAAGTAATTCCCGATTGAGTTGTGTTGGACGCGACAGGATGCGAGCAGAGTGAGTTGTTGCTGCTCTGCTGTGGTTCTACAAGCATGATTCCGGCAGCTTCGCTCTGAAACAAATCCCTTGCCACAGGCTGCTCCATGATGGTGTATCCATGAGTTGACACATGCTGCCTTCTAGGCTTCAAGACGATGCAGCGGAACGGTGTCAACATGATACAGAAAAACGGTGTATGATCTTCGATTCTGGCATGATGACGTATGAAGAGAGTCACGTGCTTCGCTGTTGAAGAATGGAACTTTATGCTAGACATACGCCTAGGTTGTGCGAGCATCTGTAAAAGGGTTGTCGGGCACATTCACTGGGAGTTTTTTTTTTGGGCGCCGCAACATTTCTTTTCGTTTTGGACAGTTTGTGTCTCTTTTGACAGAGGCCATTTTTAGTTTCAATTTCTGGGAGACCGCTTCTATTGTTTCATTAGGCGAAGCCAAAAATGGCTTCATTTTTGGGATCAATTTTTGGCTTCGAGTTTGGAGCCAAAATCTATCTTTTTTGGCGTTTGTGGCAGGTAATTCCCGATTGAGTTGTGTTGGACGCGACAGGATGCGAGCAGAGTGAGTTGTTGCTGCTCTGCTGTGGTTCTACAAGCATGATTCCAGCAGCTTCGCTCTGAAACAAATCCCTTGCCACAGGCTGCTCCATGATGGTGTATCCATGAGTTGACACATGCTGCCTTCTAGGCTTCAAGACGATGCAGCGGAACTGCAGAGGTACTTCCAAGTGTCTCCAAAGTTGCTGGGGTTTGGAGAAGCTTGTTTTGGTGTCTTGAAAGTGTCATGCTGTGGCGTGGCATCATGGGCTTTACGAAATTTGGCGACAAGCGTGTCAATGATTTGGATTTGCTTTCAGGTTATGTAGTTGGAGTTGCATGCTTGCACCGCGAAAATCCATGCAGGCGGATCTGCATGCAGCTCGCTTCCCGTACGTCTTGATCATCTGTTCTTTACCTGTCGTTTTTGTTTGCAATGCTTTGTTCCTCTTCCTTCGGCTGTATTTTCATATGTACAAACCCAAACAAACCTTGTTAATGTCTGCGCGCAGCTCATTTCACTGAGGAATGAGCACTTTTTTGGTGACACCTTCGATGTGCTGTGTTTTCATATGTACAAACTCCAGGCATACTTTGAAAACATCTCTGTGCTGCGCATTCTATTGGAGAAAGCCATGCCATGACCACACCTTTGATCTGCTGTGTTTTCATATGTACAAACCCCAATCAAACCTCAATTCTAGGCAGCGGACGAAACCTAGAGTTGCCGCGCGCAAAAAAAGAAATTAATTGAACTTTCCTTTAAAATCCTGTCGCACCTGCTGGCATCGTCCGGCCCCATAGATTTGAGGTTTGAACAAGGTTTGCTTGAGGTTTGTACATATGAAAAACCAGCATGCCAGAGCTTTGCCACTTGAAGTGTTCCTGCCATTGTAAAGTGTCCGATGGGACGTGTATTCCGAGTTTGTTCGAGGTTTGTACATATGAAAACACAGCATGTGAGAGTGTACTGGCAGCCAGCGTGCTTTTCTTGAGTCTTTTCCGGGCGGGTTGATGCTTGCTCATGTTGCCGGAAGCGTTAGCACAGACCTCAATGTTTGAGAGAGAATGGCAAATCCATGTGTCTCACAGCAGATTGCCATTCAGCAACTACTGCGTCAGTAGTCTGGCTGCTGGCTTTAGATTTCATCTTTACTCTATGTGTATCCCCTTGCCCCGGAATTTTAATATTGGATGTTGTGCAAACGAGAAGCTTCTTAGATTGATCGCACACCGGCGCGTTCGATTTTTCACGTTTATGTTTGTATCAACATTGGTCTTGGGGGCAGGGGGGGACTCGTTGAATCTAATTCAAGCTTTGGAAAGTATTGTGATCCCGGAGACTTATGAGTGTACCTCCTCAGTGTCAACATGATACAGAAAAACGGTGTATGATCTTCGATTCTGGCATGATGACGTATGAAGAGAGTCACGTGCTTCGCTGTTGAAGAATGGAACTTTATGCTAGACATACGCCTAGGTTGTGCGAGCATCTGTAAAAGGGTTGTCGGGCACATTCACTGGGAGTTTTTTTTTTGGGCGCCGCAACATTTCTTTTCGTTTTGGACAGTTTGTGTCTCTTTTGACAGAGGCCATTTTTAGTTTCAATTTCTGGGAGACCGCTTCTATTGTTTCATTAGGCGAAGCCAAAAATGGCTTCATTTTTGGGATCAATTTTTGGCTTCGAGTTTGGAGCCAAAATCTATCTTTTTTGGCGTTTGTGGCAGGTAATTCCCGATTGAGTTGTGTTGGACGCGACAGGATGCGAGCAGAGTGAGTTGTTGCTGCTCTGCTGTGGTTCTACAAGCATGATTCCGGCAGCTTCGCTCTGAAACAAATCCCTTGCCACAGGCTGCTCCATGATGGTGTATCCATGAGTTGACACATGCTGCCTTCTAGGCTTCAAGACGATGCAGCGGAACTGCAGAGGTACTTCCAAGTGTCTCCAAAGTTGCTGGGGTTTGGAGAAGCTTGTTTTGGTGTCTTGAAAGTGTCATGCTGTGGCGTGGCATCATGGGCTTTACGAAATTTGGCGCCAAGCGTGTCAATGATTTGGATTTGCTTTCAGGTTATGTAGTTGGAGTTGCATGCTTGCACCGCGAAAATCCATGCAGGCGGATCTGCATGCAGCTCGCTTCCCGTACGTCTTGATCATCTGTTCTTTACCTGTCGTTTTTGTTTGCAATGCTTTGTTCCTCTTCCTTCGGCTGTATTTTCATATGTACAAACCCCAAACAAACCTTGTTAATGTCTGCGCGCAGCTCATTTCACTGAGGAATGAGCACTTTTTTGGTGACACCTTCGATGTGCTGTGTTTTCATATGTACAAACTCCAGGCATACTTTGAAAACATCTCTGTGCTGCGCATTCTATTGGAGAAAGCCATGCCATGACCACACCTTTGATCTGCTGTGTTTTCATATGTACAAACCCCAATCAAACCTCAATTCTAGGCAGCGGACGAAACCTACAGTTGCCGCGCGCAAAAAAAGAAATTAATTGAACTTTCCTTTTAAATCCTGTCGCACCTGCTGGCATCGTCCGGCCCCATAGATTTGAGGTTTGAACAAGGTTTGCTTGAGGTTTGTACATATGAAAAACCAGCATGCCAGAGCTTTGCCACTTGAAGTGTTCCTGCCATTGTAAAGTGTCCGATGGGACGTGTATTCCGAGTTTGTTCGAGGTTTGTACATATGAAAACACAGCATGTGAGAGTGTACTGGCAGCCAGCGTTCTTTTCTTGAGTCTTTTCCGGGCGGGTTGATGCTTGCTCATGTTGCCGGAAGCGTTAGCACAGACCTCAATGTTTGAGAGAGAATGGCAAATCCATGTGTCTCACAGGCAGATTGCCATTCAGCAACTACTGCGTCAGTAGTCTGGCTGCTGGCTTTAGATTTC
>CAMXCT020005679.1:0-12074 GCA_947184155.2 Cladocopium goreaui | reverse complement strand
CTACCCACCGTTGAGCGTGTATTGATCAACACATCATTGAGGCATTGAGGGGAAAAAAGGGAGTTTAGGGCGTTTAAGAGTCTCCAATTTCGGGACAGAACCATTTCATCCATCATAAACGTGAACCAGGTCTCTCTCTCTCTCTCTCGTTCTTCTCGAACATGAGACCAGTGCGTTGATGGAGATGACACTACCCTGCAATCCGACATCCAAGCTCCTTTGCAGCGCCTGCGGAGCAATACACGGCACTCGGGTCTGCCCCAAACAACAGGGTTTTTATGGGGAAAATGATCTTTGGGTCTTTGGGGATCATCAACGACTGGATTTGGGTGCACTCGTTCTTTTCAGATCAACCCACTTCTCAATTCTGAAAATAGCAATGGCCTGAAGTGAGCAAGACCACATGGACACCTGGCGCGACAATGGAGCCAACATGAGCCAACACTAACAAAGATTGCAACCCATTCGGGCAGACCTCCTTGTAAACGTTCACTAAGCTTCCAAAGATGATCACATTCTGCTGGACGTCATGGGCCTGGCAGCATATGGCTATGGATTCTGAACACATGGGGTACCCTCAATTCCCCCATGGTGTTTCATAATTACGACCACTAGTTTACCTGTAAATATTCACCTTAATATCGGTATATCCCCACTATAGTCACTACATCCCCATCATAATATCCACATGATGCTCCACTTTCGACTCCGAAAATGTGCAATTTCGCCTCCATCTCTCGCAGCAAGGTGCTGGCTATCTCCCAGTGGCACTTGGTGATCGCCTTGATCCGCGGCTTCAGAAGTTATTGGGGGTACCAATGTACCTACAGAATTTGTCACTTTTAGATCTTTTTAGTCATTGAAACGTGTTGAAACATATGAAAATAGCATAAAATCAACATCCCTTTTGGATCTTTTGGGGGGATCTCAAACAGAATAAATCCATAGTGTTGACACATCCTGGGCACTCACAGCACTATCTTCACCAAGGCCGATGCCTGACCAAAATCGCGGGCATCCTGTGACGAAGATGGAAGGTCCAAGGAATCACTGATGGAAGGTCCATTTCTTGCATTGATCCACCATGATCCACCATGATCCACCCCACTTTTGGGGTACTTTGGGGTACCTCATTTTGACCCAGGTGAAAAACTGACACGAGATGAACATGTATCAACTTTGGGATTACTCAAACTCTGTCTCTTGAACCTGAGTTTCTCTTCCTTTATCTCTGCGGATCTCTCTGGAAGGAATTTCTGCAACCTGTCTTTTGCGGTCCTTCCGCACAGCCAGCGCTGCATTCGCCTTCCAGCAGTTGGGCTTTTAAATCATCTACTGGAGCAAGAGAGTGAGGACGCGAGTTCAAGAAGGTCAATATCTGCAGCTTTTCCAGTTCCCTCCCATCATTTTGATCAGCAACTATCAAACCCTCAAAATCAAGTGAGATTTGCCTGGCCTCGAAAAGGTCAAGTGCTCCCCTCCATTCTGAGGCATCAAAGCTTCTCCGCATCGATCGTTCAGAGTCCTTCATTCAAATTGCCGGTGTTGAAAACTGGCATCATGTCATCAACATTAACATGGAGCAAGTTAGTTGCTTCAGTTGAGCTTGTTGACTGTCATCAGTCACTCAATTATCGTGGTCTCCTGAGTGTTCCAGCCGATACCACGGCCTTAGCTGCCTTTGCTTCGCCTTACACAACTTGCTGTCTTGGCCACAGGCGGCTGCAGGTGCACAGCTGCCATGGCAGCCATGGCCATCTTGGTGTCGCACTGGTGGCTGGTGGCTGGTCAAGGTCGGTCAAGGTCGGTCTCCACTGCATAGCAGATCGTGCAGCATAACCTGCTGAGCCCCAACTTTCACACATGGATTGTGACCACAATATGTTGAGTAACAAAATGGGTAGATTTGGGTAGTATAACCTTTATAATGATCATCCGAAAGAGGGGTTGAACACTTCTCAATTACATCCAATCATATACTGCGCCTGAAATTCTCCGGACTGAGACCATAAGCGAATGCAAAGGCTCCCTCCAAAATGTCGCAGCAAAAGGTCTTGCTGACTGCAGCTGTCACGCGGCATGAAGGCAGTGTGAACCGCTGCTTGGAGGTGGCACGCCATGGAATCAAGTCTTAATTTGGAAGAGCCGGTACAACTAGGAACAAACCAAAGTACAGCTGCCAGCTGCCAGTTATTTATTAAAGAAAAAACACTCATGGCTTGATTACGCCAAAAGAGTACAGCTTGCTAATCAATTTAATCGAACGCCGCCCCGCCCATGTTTGGGGTGTCACAAAACTTTAAAATGCATGTGCTTCGTGTGCTTAGTTGCAAAACGACGGATGCAAAGCAGGACCAGCTCCTGGCTCCTATGGTTGATTCATGATTCCAAATCTTAGCTCGGAGCCAACGAGAGATCCGCAGGAAAGCAAGTGAGCAAAAACGCACCGGCTTGGCTCCAGAAATATGTAATACCCAAAAATCTCAGAAGTATACACCGTTTCGGTACCGAAAAAATGATTGTGATACTTCGAATTTGGTGCACAATGACTCGTTCTTTGCTGCCAAGGGTAGCAGAATGACAAATGCTATATATCCAGCTGTGGATCATTGTCCCACTTTAAATCTATCTACTTGGTGGCACACAGAGCCATAGTGAATTATTGTGCGTAGGTAAATTTAGGATCTGGCACTTCTGCAGCTGTCTTTTTCTCCAAGATGTCTATGCTGTCGTCTACTGAAACTACGAGGGTGACACCAGCGATTCAACGCTACTCACCAAGGCCCAGGTCGGAGCCTGTCACAGGAACTGCTTCCACCAAACTAGGCACCCGACATTTCCAGGGCCTTGGACGTGAAAGAGCTGCCGTCCGGCAGAGCATAGGTCAGGGCATGAAGAAAGATGCCACCTCGGCCAGCGGCTGGGCTCAGCAATGCTGAAGGCAGCTAATTCAGGTTTAGCCGCTAAGATCCGCTAAGCCTCGGAGGCTGTTTCGTTCATCTCTCATTCGATGACCAAGCCACTGGGATGCATCGTGGCCGCTTCCTTAGTCACTATGTTTGCACCATGGCACCATGGGCATGCTTCGTCATGCTTCCTCATGCTGCAGGCGCATGTCTTAAGTCAAAGAAGCCTCTGGTTCCGCAGACTGACCTTTATCCAGATGGGCCTCCCAGTGATTGCAAGGATGGACATGAATGGACATGATAGGTCCCCGTGATACGTTTCTGAGTTGTTGCAGGAAATTTACAAACAATGTGGGAATATGTGCTGCATGCTTGCAGTTCTCTCCTATCCATCAAGCCTCTTGTCGAACGTGAGGAATCAGCGGCAGGGTGCAATCCTGAGCTTCTCTCAGGACGATGTCCAACCCAGATGATCGCCGGCTAGTAAAGAATTCGTGTGTACTGTATACATGTGTATGTATAGACATATACAGATATAGATGTAGATGTAGATATAGATGTAGATGTAGATATAGATATATATAGATATAGATCGTACTAGTATAATCTTAGATTCTTAGATTCGGAAGAGATCATCCTAGGTCCACAACCTGGCGCAGCTCACCCCCATAGCAACTGTCATTTGCGATGGGAAATCCCAAGTGGAGGAGGTGGACTCCTCGGTTTTTCCAGCTGGGATGAGTCCAGGATGGGTCGATGGTCCCAAGCTGAGCTTCCAACTGATCTGATGAGTTCGTCCTGTGGCTGGAAAACAACGGACCTGGGCTGCTGCATCTGGAACACTAGTTGCACAAATTACACTAGTTGGATGTCAGCAATATCCAGCAATTGAGAAACTGAGAAGGAAACCACAGATTCGTTCTCAGTGGCCATGGCCACAAACTCAAACTCAGTGGCTGCATCCTGCAACTCGGCGTTCTATGACCTCGTTGAACTGGAACTTTGAAAATTAAGTTTTAAAGTTTATAGATTGATATGCATAAAGTGTATAACTGAATTCTAATCCCGCCATTGGATGCAGTTGATTTCCTTATTTCATGGGTCCAGCACCATCTGTCCGGTGGTGTTCACCATGGATCCCATCCCAGGTCCCACCTTGGCGTCATCCCCGACCGCCTCGGCGGAGAAGGTGTACTTTCCGACCTGCGGAAAAAAACGGGACGCCGAGGGCGGACGCTTCTTGGGGGTGGGTCAGTCGTCATCCCAAACAAAGAATACTGAGAATACTGTATCCGCCGACCCCGGCAGACGCAAGGGGGAGCGCGCCAGGGAATAAGACATTGCGACTACTACTATACTACTGCAGCTACAGTAGATAGAAACAGCAGCAGCAGCAGCAGCACAACAACCACAACAACAACAACAACAACGACAACAACAACAACAACAACAACAAGAACAACAACAACAACAACAACAATGACCCTTTGCCGGGGGACCCTGTTGGGTCCCCCTCCCACCGGTCACGTACGTCGATTCATTGACTCCGGGGTTTTTGTTTTACCGGTGGGGGGGCCTTCCCGGAGTCTCCTCGAGGTACGTGGGGCTCCTTGGGTTGCCCTTCCCGCTCTGATTTGTTCGTTCGAGGCCGCATCCTCGAGGTTCTATGTCTCATTGTACAAACAGTGGTATCCGCCGACCCCGGCAGACGCAAGGGGGAGTGCGTAAGGGAAAAAGAGTTTATGACACAGCTGCCAGGAAAGAATAATAATAATTCGCTGACCCCGGCCGATGCAAGGGGGAGCGACAACAACAACCATGTGCCACCTCTGCTGTGCTCTCGATAGTCCATAAGCTTCAGGGTTAGGCTGCAATTTTCTTAGATCAAGTCGTGTCTTTGGTACCGGAGCATACTACTTGCCAACATTTTGTTCCACATCTTTTCCCGTTTCGTTTTTTGTGCGCTACCCGTATGCGGCCAAAGCGTTTCGTGCTTTGCACTTCTGTTAAACATGCTGGACACTGATGTGTGAAAAAGCTCTGAATCACTGTGCCACCGCGAACACGGAAGCGGACACCACAATGCTGTTGTTTCGCATCAACTTGTCCATCAGTGACAGTACTACGGACCTGTGTCTCACAATGAGGACATATATATTCATAGACCGGCTTTCTCTGCGAGATAGTGGGCCCTGCTGTATTTTCAACGCATTTTTCAACAGGAATCGTGGTGCGACTACGTTTCCGAGCCATTGCTTCCCATGTCTCCTGGATAATTTGCCTGTGGCGCAATCTTTTCCGGAGAGGTTCGAGGCGAGCTGCACTGGAAGCAGCTGCGCGCTTGCGGACTGCACGCTGCACCTTCGCAGCGTGGCATGTGTTGCATGTCTGCGTTCCATCCTCCTTTCTAGAGGGCCGCCGGGAAATAAAGCTAGAAAAGTGGTGCCGCGACTAGGATTTCAGACGACACGTTAGGGAGTTTTTTGGCGTGGTTCTGGACCTTGCTCGTCCTTCAGAGCCATGGTGTTTTGCTGCCGGGAGCTGCTTTTTTCGAAGCTGTTTTACCGGCATCAGCAGCAGCAGCCGCCGCCACCAGTTCTGCGAGCAGCCGCAGGCAACAGAATCTGTCGACAAATGCTGTTTTTCTAGATTTCCAGACGACACGTTAGGGAGTTTTTTTTCGCGTGGTTTTGGATCTTGCTCGTCCTTCCGAGCCATGGTGTTTTGCTGCCGGGAGCTGCTTTTTTCGAAGCTGTTTTACCGGCATCAGCAGCAGCAGCCGCCGCCACCAGTTCTGCGAGCAGCCGCAGGCAACAGAATCTGTCGACAAATGCTGTTTTTCCAGATTTCCAGACGGCACATTAGGGAGTTTTTTCGCGTGGTTTTGGACCTTGCTCGTCCTTCCGAGCCATGGTGTTTTGCTGCCGGGAGCTGCTTTTTTCGAAGCTGTTTTACCGGCATCAGCAGCAGCAGCCGCCGCCACCAGTTCTGCGAGCAGCCGCAGGCAACAGAATCTTTCGACCTTGCTCGTCCTTCAGAGCCATGGTGTTTTGCTGCCGGGGCTGCTTTTTTCGAAGCTGTTTTACCGGCATCAGCAGCAGCAGCCGCAGGCAACAGAATCTCTCGACAAATGCTGTTTTTCTAGATTTTTCTAGATTTCCAGACGACACGTTAGGGAGTTTTTTCGCGTGGTTTTGGACCTTGCTCGTCCTTCCGAGCCATGGCGTTTTGCTGCCGGGAGCTGCTTTTTTCGAAGCTGTTTTACCGGCATCAGCAGCAGCAGCCGCCGCCACCAGTTCTGCGAGCAGCCGCAGGTAACAGAATCTTTCGACCTTGCTCGTCCTTCAGAGCTATGGTGTTTTGCTGCCGGGGGCTGCTTTTTTCGAAGCTGTTTTACCGGCATCAGCAGCAGCAACCGCCGCCACCAGTCCTGCGAGCAGCCGCAGGCAACAGAATCTCTTGACAATCTCTCGACAATGTGCTGTTTTTCTAGGATTTCAGACGACACGTTAGGGAGTTTTTTGGCGTGGTTCTGGACCTTGCTCGTCCTTCAGAGCCATGGTGTTTTGCTGCCGGGAGCTGCTTTTTTCGAAGCTGTTTTACCGGCATCAGCAGCAGCAGCCGCCGCCACCAGTTCTGCGAGCAGCCGCAGGCAACAGAATCTGTCGACAAATGCTGTTTTTCTAGATTTCCAGACGACACGTTAGGGAGTTTTTTTTCGCGTGGTTTTGGATCTTGCTCGTCCTTCCGAGCCATGGTGTTTTGCTGCCGGGAGCTGCTTTTTTCGAAGCTGTTTTACCGGCATCAGCAGCAGCAGCCGCCGCCACCAGTTCTGCGAGCAGCCGCAGGCAACAGAATCTTTCGACCTTGCTCGTCCTTTAGAGCCATGGTGTTTTGCTGCCGGGGGCTGCTTTTTTCGAAGCTGTTTTACCGGCATCAGCAGCAGCAGCCGCAGGCAACAGAATCTCTCGACAAATGCTGTTTTTCTAGATTTTTCTAGATTTCCAGACGACACGTTAGGGAGTTTTTTCGCGTGGTTTTGGACCTTGTTCGTCCTTCCGAGCCATGGTGTTTTGCTGCCGGGAGCTGCTTTTTTCGAAGCTGTTTTACCGGCATCAGCAGCAGCAGCCGCCGCCACCAGTTCTGCGAGCAGCCGCAGGTAACAGAATCTTTCGACCTTGCTCGTCCTTCAGAGCTATGGTGTTTTGCTGCCGGGAGCTGCTTTTTTCGAAGCTGTTTTACCGGCATCAGCAGCAGCAACCGTCGCCACCAGTCCTGCGAGCAGCCGCAGGCAACAGAATCTCTTGACAATCTCTCGACAATGTGCTGTTTTTCTAGCATTTCAGACGACACGTCAGGGAGTTTTTTGGCGTGGTTCTGGACCTTGCTCGTCCTTCAGAGCCATGGTGTTTTGCTGCCGGGAGCTGCTTTTTTCGAAGCTGTTTTACCGGCATCAGCAGCAGCAGCCGCCGCCACCAGTTCTGCGAGCAGCCGCAGGCAACAGAATCTGTCGACAAATGCTGTTTTTCTAGATTTCCAGACGACACGTTAGGGAGTTTTTTGGCGTGGTTCTGGACCTTGCTCGTCCTTCAGAGCCATGGTGTTTTGCTGCCGGGAGCTGCTTTTTTCGAAGCTGGTTTACTGGCATCAGCAGCAGCCGCCGCCACCAGTCGTGCGAGCAGCCGTAGGCGACAGAATCTCTCGACAATCGACAAATGCTGTTTTTCTATGCTGTTTCTATGCTGTTTTTTTGCTGTTTTTCTAGCACATTTTTTCTAGCATTTCAGACGACACGTTTGGGAGGTTTTTTGGCGTGGTTCTGGAACTTGCTCGTCCTTCGGAGCCATGGTGTTTTGCTGCCGGGAGCTGCTTTTTTCGAAGCTATTGTACCGGCATCAGCAGCAGCAGCCGCCACCTGCGAGCAGCTGCAGGCGACAGACTCTCTCGAAAAAAGCTGTTTTTCCAGGATTTCAAACGACATCAGCAGCAGCAGCCGCCGCCACCAGTTCTGCGAGCAGCCGCAGGCAACAGAATCTGTCGACAAATGCTGTTTTTCAAGATTTTTCTAGATTTCCAGACGACACGTTAGGGAGTTTTTTCGCGTGGTTTTGGACCTTGCTCGTCCTTCCAAGCCATGGTGTTTTGCTGCCGGGAGCTGCTTTTTTCGAAGCTGTTTTACTGGCATCAGCAGCAGCAGCCGCCGCCACCAGTTCTGCGAGCAGCCGCAGGCAACAGAATCTGTCGACAAATGCTGTTTTTCTAGATTTCCAGACGACACGTTAGGGAGTTTTTTCGCGTGGTTTTGGACCTTGCTCGTCCTTCCGAGCCATGGTATTTTGCTGCCGGGAGCTGCTTTTTTCGAAGCTGTTTTACCGGCATCAGCAGCAGCAGCTGCCGCCACCAGTTCTGCGAGCAGCCGCAGGCAACGCAGGCAACAGAATCTTTCGACCTTGCTCGTCCTTCAGAGCCATGGTGTTTTGCTGCCGGGGGCTGCTTTTTTCGAAGCTGTTTTCCCGGCATCAGCAGCAGCAGCCGCAGGCAACAGAATCTCTCGACAAATGCTGTTTTTCTAGATTTTTCTAGATTTCCAGACGACACGTTAGGGAGTTTTTTCGCGTGGTTTTGGACCTTGCTCGTCCTTCCGAGCCATGGTGTTTTGCTGCCGGGAGCTGCTTTGTTCGAAGCTGTTTTACCGGCATCAGCAGCAGCAGCCGCCGCCACCAGTTCTGCGAGCAGCCGCAGGTAACAGAATCTTTCGACCTTGCTCGTCCTTCAGAGCTATGGTGTTTTGCTGCCGGGGGCTGCTTTTTTCGAAGCTGTTTTACCGGCATCAGCAGCAGCAACCGTCGCCACCAGTCCTGCGAGCAGCTGCAGGCAACAGAATCTCTTGACAATCTCTCGACAATGTGCTGTTTTTCTAGGATTTCAGACGACACGTTAGGGAGTTTTTTGGCGTGGTTCTGGACCTTGCTCGTCCTTCAGAGCCATGGTGTTTTGCTGCCGGGAGCTGCTTTTTTTCGAAGCTGTTTTACCGGCATCAGCAGCAGCAGCCGCCGCCACCAGTTCTGCGAGCAGCCGCAGGCAACAGAACCTGTCGACAAATGCTGTTTTTCTAGATTTCCAGACGACACGTTAGGGAGTTTTTTCGCGTGGTTTTTGGGAACTTGATTCGCATCCCCCACTTACCCATTTTCTTCTCCCGTCATTCCCTACGTCTAGTGCTTCAGATACATTTCTTTCCCTCGGTGTCGTCCTTCCGAGCCATGGTATTTTGCTGCCGGGAGCTGCTTTTTTCGAAGCTGTTTTACCGGCATCAGCAGCAGCAGCTGCCGCCACCAGTTCTGCGAGCAGCCGCAGGCAACGCAGGCAACAGAATCTTTCGACCTTGCTCGTCCTTCAGAGCCATGGTGTTTTGCTGCCGGGGGCTGCTTTTTTCGAAGCTGTTTTCCCGGCATCAGCAGCAGCAGCCGCAGGCAACAGAATCTCTCGACAAATGCTGTTTTTCTAGATTTTTCTAGATTTCCAGACGACACGTTAGGGAGTTTTTTCGCGTGGTTTTGGACCTTGCTCGTCCTTCCGAGCCATGGTGTTTTGCTGCCGGGAGCTGCTTTGTTCGAAGCTGTTTTACCGGCATCAGCAGCAGCAGCCGCCGCCACCAGTTCTGCGAGCAGCCGCAGGTAACAGAATCTTTCGACCTTGCTCGTCCTTCAGAGCTATGGTGTTTTGCTGCCGGGGGCTGCTTTTTTCGAAGCTGTTTTACCGGCATCAGCAGCAGCAACCGTCGCCACCAGTCCTGCGAGCAGCTGCAGGCAACAGAATCTCTTGACAATCTCTCGACAATGTGCTGTTTTTCTAGGATTTCAGACGACACGTTAGGGAGTTTTTTGGCGTGGTTCTGGACCTTGCTCGTCCTTCAGAGCCATTTTCTCTCAGCCCCGGGGGCGGTTTTGTTGTTTGGAGGTACTTTTTTTTTTTTTTTATCTCTATTTTGTTTGAAGGCGTTTTGTGGGTTCTGTTTATAATGTCTTCCCCCCATCTCCCTTTTTGGCCGGGAGCTGCTTTTTTCGAAGCTGGTTTACTGGCATCAGCAGCAGCAGCAGCCGCCGCCGCCAGTCGTGCGAGCAGCCGTAGGCGACAGAATCTCTCGACAATCGACAAATGCTGTTTTTCTATGCTGTTTCTATGCTGTTTTTTTGCTGTTTTTCTAGCTCATTTTTTCTAGGATTTCAGACGGCCCGTTTGGGAGGTTTTTTGGCGTGGTTCTGGAACTTGCTCGTCCTTCGGAGCCATGGTGTTTTGCTGCCGGGAGCTGCTTTTTTCGAAGCTATTGTACCGGCATCAGCAGCAGCAGCCTCCACCTGCGAGCAGCTGCAGGCGACAGACTCTCTCGAAAAAAGCTGTTTTTCCAGGATTTCAGACGACACGTTAGGCAGTTTTTTAGCGTGGTTCTAAAACTTGCTCGTTCTTTAGAGCCATGGTTTTTTGCTGCCGGGAGCTGCCGGCAGGTGCTTTTTTCGAAGCTATTTTCCTGCGAGTAGCTGCAGGCAACAGAATCTCTCGACAAATGCTGTTTTTCTATATTTTTCTAGATTTTCAGACGACCGGTTAGGGAGTTTTTTGGCGTGGTTCTGGAACTTGCTCGTGTTTCAGAGCCATAGTGTTTTGTTGCCGGGAACTGCTTTTTTCGAAGCTGGTTGACCGGCATCCGCAGCAGCAGCAGCCGAATACAATGACAGTACGTTTACATTACACCAAATTACACTACATAACTTTACATTGCAAGGTACATACCAGCCAAAGTCCATCAAACTGCGCGGACAAAACCATGGTAAGAATGTCCAAGCGTTATGTCTGGGTTCCATTTAGTATTTCCTTCAAACCTTATTAGAGTGTCGTCTAGGGTCTCTTTAGGATGCATTTAAAGTTTCATTCAAATGGTTTCTTTAGGTCAATTTCTGGTTTCTTTAGGGTTCATTTCATTTAGGATCCAAACAGAAGAGAATAAAACAAAAGAATTAGAATTTCATGCCGAGCTTCTCTGGGATTCACTCGGGTTTCGCGTTTCTTAAAGATTTACATCTCTTAAAAGTTTTCTTTCGAGTTTCTTTAAGGTTTCTGTCGAATTTCATGCAGGGTTTGCTTTAGGAATTCTTTCAGGTCTTCCGGGGTCGGCGGCAGGGGCGGCAGCCCTTAAATCCGGCGACGCCTCGCCGTGTAGTGTGGGGAAGCTAAGCATAGCTTTAGCTACCCGGGGGCGCGCCCCTGCCGCCGACCCTCCCCAAAAATCCTTTAGCCTGGTGGGGTTTTCACGTTTTTCGGGGTCTGGGGTGGACAAAAAGAGGGTAAAATTTGAAGATGCGTTTTGGAGGTCCCAAAAATCGGAAAAAAATACCGTTTTGACACATTTTTCGGACGATTTTTCGCTTTTCGGAAGTCACAAAATGCTGTAAATTACAACATTTTTGCGTTTTAACGTCGTTGGCGGGAGCCATGCACAAACGCAGAAAATGCTGTAAATACCAGTACTTTTTGGACCCGAGATGCACAAAACACTGCAAATACCAGTGTGTTTGAAAGCCAAGCAAAAAAAACACTGTAAATTACAGCATTTTTGGCGGGTTGATCGCAAAAAATGCTGGTATTTACAATGTTTCTGCAATTTCAAGCAAAATCGTGGAAGGCACGAAACACTGTAAATAGCGGTGTTTTGGCAACTTTTGGACGCCGAAACGCTGGTATTTACGCAGTTTTTTGCTTGTGACGGGGCCACTCCCCTGTAAATTACAGCATTTTTTGCACTTTTTGAACCGATTTTTTGTCTTGATGAATGCAAAAAACGCTGGTATTTACACGTTTTTCAAAAAATCGAAGATCGTGATGTGAACGAAACTCTGTAAATAAGAGTGTTTTAGCCACTTTCGGGGACTAAAACTGTGGTATTTACACGGGTTCTTACCATCTCACAGCACAAAATGCTGTAAATTACAACACTAGGCATAGGCCAACATAGCCTCAAGATGCGCCAACATAGCCCCAAGATGTGCCAACATAGCCCCAAGATAGGCCGCCGACCCTCAGCATGTCATGTTCGCAAGTTCAGATGACATCCCCCTCTCTCTTTCCCTCCCCCGACCCCTACCGGCGCCGCCGGTGTGCGAAGCTCTACAA
>CAMXCT020005678.1:0-10000 GCA_947184155.2 Cladocopium goreaui | reverse complement strand
CAAGCATACCAAGTAAGAACCACTGGTGGCAGTTTCTCGTTTTCTCACAGCTGATCTTCGTTTTAGCACTTTGTTGCATGGTTTAACCACAGAGTTTCGCCCTAATTACGGTGATGTTCATCAGGCGTAAAATGCGCAAAATGACATCTTGAGCCGAACCCAAAAAATGGCCGTGGAGTACTGGCACAGCTGATCCAAAAGACAATGGCTTAGGTCAATTGGCTCGGGTCAATGGTGGATTTATGGCTTGGGGTTTACCACATCCCACTTGGAACCACCATTGTTCGGCCCATCTCTTGGCAGGAAAACCAACCAAGTCACCTTTTGTTTTGACTTCCGTGACATCCAAGGCATTTGCCGCGTGAAACCATGCGCAACTCTCTGCGGAATTCATATATTAGAACAAATCATCACTGCGGTCGATGCTGGAAGACATTCCGTTTGGTCAGAATGATGTCCCGAAAGAGGCTCCTCCATCTCCAAGAAGAGAAACATCAAATACACTTGGGAGGATTGTGAATGACTGTCAGAGATCCTCAAAAGCTGGATCAAGTTGGAACATGCACATGTCACCCATGTCACTTCAGCATCGAGCGCAATCATGCGCAAGCTACTCAGAGATAAGAATGCAGCTGCAATTTGCCTTCGGTAGAACTTTGGGAAAGAACAACTGGTTGGTTTCCCTGAAAGGTCTAACCGTATCTAACTGGGGATCATCATTCACATTTAAGGTGGAAAAGAAGAACATACGCATGAAACCGCCAACCAGACAACGTGAGAGCTGGGTTTCAGCAGGAAAATCACCATTTTTCATGGGAAAATACACGATTTCTATGGCCATTTTCAATAGCTATGTAGACTATGTCAGCCATTACCAGAGGGTACCCTCCTGCAATGCTCCATGGGACCCCATGGTGACCTTTCGAGAGTATCACCAGAGATTCCTCCGCGGAAAGTGTGGCCATTGGACCACCCCCAGCACCTTGGCTGGACATGGGGATATAGTGGCAAGGAGGCTTAGGGATGGTCACCCGGTATATGAAATAAAGCCTTTGCCTAGACTTTCTAAGCTTCCTTGGGATCATAATCTGTAGGAACTGTAGGCTTTTCTCTTGAACCAGTTGAACCAATCCTTTCTTTATCCTTGAATTAGTAACACTAGATTGCTTTAGGTGAAAACTGCACCGTTTCGCCAAAGTTTTTCTGGTGAAATTACCCCAAAGTGATGGAGGTTTCCAAGAAAAATTGTCCCATCATCCAAGTCAGGGATGGTTCTCATCCGGTAATTCTCAACAACATATCATGGTGGATTTCAATCTCCAGGGCGCCCGGAAGCCAGAACGGAAGTCTGGAACCCTGGACCTGAAGCCTGCTTTTCTGGGCTTGCAAAGCTGAGTTCATCACCAATTAGGTCCCAAATGGATAATTACCCTCTGGTAATTTAACATAGCTATGGAAAATGGACCATTTATAGTGGATTTACCCATTAAACATGCTGATTTTCCATAGTTTTTTGTATGTTTACCAAAGGGTACCCGGGAATCTCGTATCGGTATACCCGGTATACACATGAAGTGGCTTCAAGGTTCAAAGATTTCCAAGCTATATGGATCGATGGGATTTGTGACCCAAATGGTGAACTCTCCATTGTTCATGTCGATTCAGCCCCCAATTCGCTTCTTTGAATCCATTTCCCATCAAATCTAGGACGCCCATACCCTCCAAGATGCACTTAGGAGGGCTCTTCGAGAAGTCAAAGGCCTCAGAACCATCGTTTCCAGTGTGTGAGCAATCAAAGCATTGAACTTTCTGTGAGCTCCTCACATATGTGGTTGCCTGAAATCCTCCGGAACCATCCAATTTGGATTGAAGGACGTCGAATTTGGTCACTCGTGCCAAAGATCAGAATTCACGGAGCCATTCTGGAGCCATTCTGGAGCCATTTCTATGGTGCTCCTGCAATGGCTCGATGTAGCCGCCATGAAAAACTGTCCGTCCATGGGTCTCCCCAACCATGAAGCGCTCTGTTTCTGTGGAGGAGTACAGCACCTGGTCGTTTCTGGGCCTGATAGGTGGTAATAGGTGGTAATGAACAACAATCGCCGGCCTGATAGGCTTATTTAATTTAATATAAATAACATGTATTACCATATTTATTTAGGCTTTCATAGGTCTTAATCGTGTGCTGCTGGTAATTTCTATGACTAGGTTCAATGGATTGGAGTCAGTGTGTTTCAACGGATTGATGTCAATGACTACTGGGAGGTAGTTCACAGAAGAATTGGGGAAAATCGTATTGGGAAAAATATCTATCTTTATAGATAGATATATATATATATATATACATATTAGATATAGATATGTATGTATATATATATATATATTATGGTTTCCTGTATTTGCATATATTGGGATCCAGTGATTTGAGGCGGTGTTGCAAAAGACTTCACAAAGCTGGAATATGCTGTGAAAAATTGTTTAGAATATGGTTTTGGCTTAGAAAATGTTGTGTCCCCCAATCTTTCCCATGGTTTTCAACTTGTGCTTACGTGGTGGTTTGGGTTGGTGGTTTGGAAGTCTGGGAATTGATGGTTTTGTAAACTTAGAAAAAACAAAAAAATATCAAACCCTGCAAACAATGAAATCGTTGAAAATAAAGAAAACAAATTTAAAACAACAATGATTGCTACCAGATTAGGTTTGTTTTTGAATTGATATTCATCTTGTATCTTGGAAAATGTACACTTATTTAATGTCCAATAATTTCACGTGATTGTTTAATTGATTATTGAATTCTAGTGCATTTTTCTGTACTTGTCTATTTATTTTTGAAATGGGGGAAAGACAGTTTCTTGAAACTGTGTGGTCCTATCCTAGACTCTGACTGATGCAGGTTTCATGGATGTTCCATGGAGCTTCCATGCAGGTTTCATGTTGGTTACATGCTGGGTTTGCAAATTTAGCTTACTGGTGGGTAACCTCCATGACAACTCCCTGGAACCTGCATGGAATCTGCATGGAACCTCCATGGAACCTGCATCAGTCAGAGTGCATGATAAAACCAACAAGTGTAGATAGAGGCACCACCTCCATAACGCACATGGAAACTGCATGAAATCTACATCAATTCTCCATGGAACCTGCATGGAACCTCCATGAAAACTGCATCAGTTAGAAGGCGCCATGCAACCATCACGTTTAGACACAAGAAACAACGGTTACCTACATGAAACTTCCATGAAACCTACATCAATTCTCCATGGAACCTGCGTGGATACTCCATCAAGGAAGACGCCATACAAGCATCAGGTGTAGATACAGGGAACATGTTCGAGTTTTTTTTTAATGGAAACTACATGGAAACCATCAGACGCTTTGATGCAAATCGATCGCAAATCGATCGTAACTAAATTGATCGCACAAAAACTGTTATAGCATCTGTGCGTTTTGATGTCGTTTTCACTAGGCCATCTGTCTTTGCTGATGTTTCTTTTGGTTTCTGTACTGGAAAAGTCAAATTCTTCCAGAATTTCTATTTATCCTGAGTGTTCGTTGCTTGGCGGTTTTGATGTTGGCAAGGCCAGGGTTTCAAGTGTGGACTTTGTAATGTGTCATTTTGATGTAGGATTTCGACGTTGTTTTGCGATCATTTTGCGATCCTTTGTCGATCGATTTGACATCGGCCTAAAAACGAATAAGAAGGCCATAAAACAACATCAATATGACATCGGCAAGAACCTAAGGCCTGTAGAAAACGGCACTTGCCAATTCATATATTCATATGGTTTGGTGATCATAGAATCCAAGATGACATAAGTGAGTTCATTTCTCTTGGTGGTTTCGTCTGTTAATTAACTTAGTTTGCAATATTATATGTTAGGAACCTCCATCAAGTTGACACCGAGACAGACATAAAACTCCATCAAAATGACATCAAACAAAAATTCACATTTGAAACCTTGCCAAAATCGAAACCACCAAGCAGTGAACACTCAGGATAAATAGAAACTCTGGAAGAAATTGACTTTTCCAGTGCAGAAACAAAAAGGGACATCAACAAAGACAGATGACCTAGTGAAAACGACATCAAAATGCACAGATGCTATGACAGTTTTGTGCGTTTTTTTACGATCAGTTTACGATCGATTTACGACCGATTTGCGATCAATTTGCGTCAAAGCGTCTGATGGTTTCCACGTAGTGTCCACTAAAAAAAAAGTCTCTGTTCCCTGTATCTATACCTGGTGCTTGTATGGCGCTTCTTTGATGGAGTATCCATGCAGGTTCCATGGAGAATTGATGTAGGTTTCATGGAGGTTTCATGTAGGTTCCGTTGTTTCTTGTGTCTAAACGTGATGGTTGCATGGCGCCTTCTAACTGATGCAGTTTTCATGGAGGTTCCATGCAGGTTCCATGGAGAATTGATGTAGATTTCATGCAGTTTCCATGTGCGTTATGGAGGTGATGCCTCTATCTACACTTGTTGGTTTTACCATGCACTCTGCCTGATGCAGGTTCCATGGAGGTGGTTCGAGGGAGTTGTCATGGAGGTTACACACCAGCAAGCTAAATCAGCAAACCCAGCATGTAACCAACATGAAACCTGCATGGAAACTGCATGGAAACTCCATGGAAACTCCATGAAACCTGCATCAGTCAGAGTACTGTACAGGATAGGACCGCAATGGAATTTGTTTCAAGAGAAACTGTTTTTTTTCTCTGCTTTCCTTTCATGTAGATTATTTAGATAGAATAGATAGGTAAGGTCACTTGGATAGAGTAGGCATATTAGATATATCAGATAGAAAGGGTAGACTAGGTGGATTAGATAGATTAGATAGATTAATAGACAGACTTGAAAGATTAGAGAGGTTGGATTAGATTAGCTTAGATTAGATTAGATAAGATCAGAGAAGATTAGACTAGTTTGATAGACAAATAGACAAACAAATAAAGTGATAGATTATGTAGATATATGAGATTGGTTGATAGATTGATAGATTGATAGATAGATAGATAGATATATAGACAGACAAACAAATAGATATATTGGATATGATATATTAGATAAGTAAATAGATAGACAGACAGACAAACAAACACATAGACAGATACTTAGAAAGATAGATTAGATTAGATTAGATTTAGATTAAGATTAAGATTTAGATTTAGGATTTAGATTTAGGATTTAGATTTAGGATTTAGATTTAGGATTTAGATTTAGGATTTAGAATTAGGATTTAGAATTAGGATTTAGATTTGGGATTTAGATTTAGGATTTAGAATTAGGATTTAGAATTAGGATTTAGAATTAGGATTTAGGATTTAGAATTCGGATTTAGAATTCGGATTTAGAATTCGGATTTAGAATTCGGATTTAGAATTCGGATTTAGAATTCGGATTTAGAATTCGGATTTAGAATTAGGATTTAGAATTAGGATTTAGAATTAGGATTTAGAATTAGGATTTAGAATTAGGATTTAGGATTTAGAATTAGGATTTAGAATTAGGATTTAGAATTAGGAATTGGGATTAGGATTTAGAATTAGGATTTAGAATTAGGAATTAGAGATTAGGATTTAGAATTAGGATTTAGAATTAGGATTTAGAATTCGGATTTAGAATTCGGATTTAGAATTCGGATTTAGAATTCGGATTTAGAATTCGGATTTAGAATTCGGATTTAGAATTAGGATTTAGAATTAGGATTGAGAGTTAGGATTTAGAATTAGGATTTAGAATTAGGATTTAGAATTAGGATTGAGAATTCGGATTTAGAATTCGGATTTAGAATTCGGACTTAGAATTAGGATTTAGAATTAGGATTTAGAATTAGGATTTAGAGCATTAGGATTTAGAATTAGGATTTAGAATTAGGATTTAGAATTAGGATTTAGAATTAGGATTAGAATTAGGATTTAGAATTAGGATTTAAAATTAGGATTTAGAATTAGGATTTAGAACTAGGATTTAGAACTAGGATTTAGAACTAGGATTTAGAATTAGGATTTAGAATTAGGATTTAGAATTAGGGATTTAGAATTAGGATTTAGAATTAGGATTTAGGATTGGGGATTAGAATTAGGGATTAGGCGGGATTAGGATTAGGGATTAGAATTAGGGACTAGAATTAGGGATTAGAATTAGGGATTAGAATTAGGGATTAGAATTAGGGATTAGAATTAGGGATTAGAATTAGGGATTAGAATTAGGGATTAGAATTAGGGATTTGAATTAGGGATTAGGATTAGGGATTAGGATTAGGGATTAGGATTAGGGATTAGGATTAGGGATTAGGATTAGGGATTAGGATTAGGGATTAGGGATTAGGATTAGGATTAGGGATTAGGATTAGGGATTAGGATTAGGGATTAGGATTAGGGATTAGGATTAGGGATTAGGATTAGGGATTAGAATTAGGGATTAGAATTAGGGATTAGAATTAGGGATTAGGATTAGGGGTTAGGATTAGGGATTAGGATTAGGGATTAGGATTAGGGATTAGGATTAGGGATTAGGATTAGGGATTAGGATTAGGGATTAGGGATTAGGGATTAGGATTAGGGATTAGGGATTGGGGATTAGGATTAGGGATTAGGGATTAGGATTAGGGATTAGGATTAGGGATAAGGATTAGGGATTAGGATTAGGGATTAGGATTAGGGATTAGGATTAGGGATTAGGATTAGGATTAGGGATTATGATTAGGGATTAGGATTAGGGATTAGGATTAGGGATTAGGGATTAGGATTAGATTAGATTAGGATTAGATTAGATTAGGATTAGGATTAGGTTAGGTTAGATTAGATTTAGATTAGTTAAACAAAAAATAAAACAAATACAAAACACACAAAAAAAACACATTTTTCAAATCTATTTTGCACATAACTCTGATTTCCCAGACTTCCAAACCACCAACCCAAACCGCCATATAAGTATAACCTGAATGTTTGATCGGTTCTTATTCAGAAAAAATAGCGAGTCACGTACTGCGTGCAGTTTTTCTTGCCGGCGGACTCCGCCCCCAATTTGATGCTGAAGCGCCCCCGCAGCTTCCGCCGTCCCCAGCGGCGCGGCGCTGAGCCAAGGCCCGCGGAGGACGGGGTGGCCACAGGCGTACAGTTGAAGGAAAACTCACCTGCACTGGCGAGATTTCTAGACAGGTCCTTCCATGGAGGCTACAGCGGCTACAGTACACCGAAAATCACCGAAAACACCAAAGGGTTGATCAGCATTCATCCCATGACCATTGCCATTTTGGGTGCACGCCATGTTCAGACAAACCTGCAGGATGTTAACAAGAATTACAATAATCAAGAAGTGTCAAGAAGAATGAGATAGAATAGGATATGATCCGACCAATTTGGGTATGAATAGGGTTAGAACTGTTCAAAATTGTGCAACTGAGAATTGATTGGGATTATAACCCGAGTTTTTGCGGAATTGGGGTTCATAAAATCATGGTGAATTGACTCCACGCAAAAACAGGCGCGAGGATGAACCAAAGCAACCCACACTTTAAAAAAATCAAAACCTAAGGACAATATTGAGAAGTAGCAAGATTGATGGATTGATTGAAGGGAAAATCTGCACGAAAATATGGTTCTGTACCCACAAATCAAGGGTGTCCTTGCAAATGTTCCCTTCGACCAATTCCATGAGAAAGAACTCAAAGTGGAAAGGAATGGAAAGGTAAATAACGCTGGGAACAGAAGCGGCAATTGTGAACTTTGTGACTTTTTGTCAAGCGAAATGCAGTCCAAGCAGCGGCTGTATGAACTACACGTCAGCAGTGTTCGAGTGAACTATCAAATTCCCCGGAAAAACAATTTGATCCCATTCGTCGCGGTCCATTGCTATTGGGGAGAGCGTGTTCCAGATCGCCGTAGTATCATACCAGTCTGCAAGGGAAGGTCCAAAATATATGTGAACCATGGACTGAGTGCCTGTGGCATACATTGGATGGGAAATTTCTTGGGTGGTGGGATGCTGATTTCTTCTAAGTTGTTCAGAACGATGAAAAGCTTCTGAGAGAGCAATTTCAGGCCAATGCGCCCGAGGTCTACCAAGACGAAATGGAGAAGAGAGGCGGCGGAGGGCGTGGGAGGTATGGAAGATTATCCTATGCTCTAAGGCTTCAAAATGCCGAAGAATATGACCGAGGTAACGCAATCGCTGGACAGAAATACGCTGACTGGGTATCAGGAGACGGGGGGCATGACGGTAGGCAAGGGACAGCAAGTATTCATTGGAACAGTCCTCCTGAGAGGGGTGAAGGACCCGATGGTAATAGGAGCTTTTAACTTGAAAGATTTGTCGCAGAACTTTATAGTGAAGAGAATTGAACCTTGTGATCTGCGCAGGGGTGAAAACTTGAGATTCACAGCCATAAAGTAAAATGGCAAGCACAATTTGCGCATACACCTGCAATTTACGGCGCGAAGGGAGGGACGGATTAGTGAAGACGGGAAAGAGGCAGCGAAACGCGCCCATCGCTTGAGAGTAGCGATAATTGCAGTCCGGTGCAGAAGATGCATTTGCAGCTACGTAGGCCCCAAGATATTTGGCTGAGTGCAGTGGTGGGATTTGAACACCGAGATCATCTGTTCCCATGCAATGTAGGCAGGAGCAAGGGGAAAGTGGGGTGACATGAGGTGAGAGATGAATGGAGAGATTGGAATGGAGGCGCAGAAGTTGGCATTTATCGGGGTTGAGAAGCAAGCCGCGCTTGCTAGCTTCATGCTGGAGACTGTGAAGGAGGCGGTGTAATGTAAGCTGGGTGCGGGAAACTAGAACTGTGTCGTCAGCATACTCAACATCAGTCATGGGAGAACGAGAGGGAAGGTCCACGGGGTGAAGTGGAACCGGGTTTCGAAGGAGAATTGGACATCATGCATTAAAACCGTCAGAACTATGATAAACAGATATGGGCTGAGAGGGCATCCCTGGCGGATCCCACGTGAAAGGGAGTACGTGGCGGAGACATAAGAAGAGGAGGAGACAAAAAAATTGCTGTCAACATAGAGTGCTGCTATAGCATGCACAAAAGGGAGAGGCACGCCAATACGGACAAGGGAAGCAGCCAAGTGCTCGTGGCTAACACTGTCAAAAGCCTGAGACCAGTCCAGGAAGAGAATATACAAGGATGTGGTATGACGCTCAAACAGTTCGACCATTCGACGGATCAGGAAGAGAGGTGCACTTGTGGATCGGCGAGCTCGAAAGCCATATTGGAAGTCGCTGATGCGGTGATCGAAGTGGAGAGCCAGCCTGCTTTGGAGCAAAGCAGCATAAACTTTGTAAATAGAGTTCGCCAAGCTTATTGGCCGATATGAAGAGGGCAAACGGCTGTTCTTGGGATTCCCTGATGTCATCTATCTTGTTGGAGCCACTGGTTGATGACTGACCATCGGAGAAATCTTGAGGGGTCAGCCATCTAGGCATCCGGATTCATACAGTAAAGTTGGTTGATTAACCCTTGTGCTGTCTCAAATCCATGTACTCCCCCCTCTCATCTAACCACGTTTGTTCATCGACCTTTCCAGTTTGATGCAAGTCACAGTCGTGGTAAAGAGTCTCAATGGCCACAGCCAGTTGGCTACCCTTCTCTGTTGCGAAGGCTGACGGGTAGGCCTTCGCATAGCCTGTTTGTTTCATTGCATGGTAGGCTGGTGGCGTTGGGTTTGCTCACCAAGTGGAGGCTCATCCCGAACTGATGGTTTCACCACTGTGTCAAACATTCATAGGTTGCTGGAGAAATCCCCACGTTTGCTTCTTATACTGCCCATGTTTTATGCCCTAACAAACCCCACTCGAGGCTTTGACCAACAAGACGGTGTTAGGATAGTGGGGCGCATGGTCAAACCCTCCCCTGGAACAAACAAAATAAAACGTCTGTCACTGGGTATAAACATTTACAGTATTTATATATTTAAATATACTAATACGACATACATATGTCCATATGTTCTATCATATGTTCTGCTAATGTTGATGGAG
>CAMXCT020005677.1:0-12137 GCA_947184155.2 Cladocopium goreaui | reverse complement strand
TTCCATGCGGAGTTCGGGACGTTACCGGATCGAGCGTGGCGGTTGCAACTTCGTTGGAAGAGCAAGAAAACAGCTTCGCAAATTGGTTGGGATAAATTGGGTTTGATACTTTACGTTGATCCTACTTTACATGCCTTTGTGGATGTATGGGTTTCTCAGGCACCCAGTATTAAACAGTATATATATATATATTATATGTATATAATAATAAATACATAAATAGATAGATCAATAAATATGTGTATATATATATACATATATATATATATATACATATATATATATACATATATATACATACAATGGCATTATCACAGAGGTACCGGCTTGGTATAAGATTCTCCCAGCGCCAGGACATGCCGATCCTGAGCCACCAGGATGATGGCTGAGTTCCAGCGCTTCCCACCTACTGTTGATGGATCTAAGTCTCGAAGCCCCCAGGGTCTGGAAGGTTGGGAAAGCGGTTTGACATCAGGGTCCTGTCCATCGCGGAGTGATGCATGCTATGCTGCAAGCTGAAAGGCAATGCCATGCAATGCTCCTGCCTAGCTTGATTGCAACTTTTCATTGTTTGTGATGTCCGTAGTACCATTTGGGAAGTCTGTAGTATCCAGGTAGGGACTTGGAGCCTTGGAGCCATCAACAGTATCTTCCCATTTAGTGCGCCGGTGCCAGCGGGATCGCCCCAGACATGCCTAGATGAAAATGGGGGCGACGAATCGCCACAAGACATTTGCGGTGCCGATTTCACTGCATTTTGTGAAGGTATTACACATCATATAGTCCTCTAAGTACATAGCAGTCCTCTTTTTGTGTCCCTTGGTTTTTCTTGAGAACAAAGAATCTGGCTACCCTCTGGTAATTTCTCATAGCTATTGAAAATGGTGATTTTCCATAGTTATGTTAGTTTACCAGAGGGTATATCATTGGTGATGTGGCAGTGAAGTTTTCCAGAAGTCATCAGCCATGGGGTGCCCTCTCCGTGACGCGGCTCAAGGGATGCTCTGCCCCGCCGTTTTCTGGCCATGGCTCCAGGACTTCAGGGTCTTTGTCTGTCGCATTTACCCCAAACCTCCCCAAAAAACAGTGGAAAGTGATAGAAATCAGGTATTATAAGTGTCTGTGATAAGAAAAGCAACAGACCCATAGATGATGATGAGTATGTTGATGTGGATTTCCTGATGGATATGATGAATACCCAGTGTGAAAATTGTAATGAACCATTGGTTATTGATTTTGAAGATGGCAAGGTTTCATCAAATATTAGTTGCCAAAGATTAAATAATGAACTGGCACATTATAAAAGCAACTGTATTCCAATGTGTGTTCAATGTAATTGCGCTTTTTCAAATAAAATATCAATGTAAAATGATTTTAAAGAGATGGTATGTTTAGGATATATGGAGAACAATAAGTATGAAATATGAAAAAGGAAAAATATATTTAATTACAGATGTTGCTTACACAAAGTGCTACTACGGAAGCACTTGTGAAGAATTGAGCAAAAGATTTTGGAGACATAAAGGTGTCTATAAAACCTTTTCAGACGGCAAGTGTTCATATAAACATTCAATTTGTCAGTTATTTGATGAATTCGGAGTAGAAAACTGTAAAATAGAACTGGTAGAACTGTTCCCGACCCAATCCAAGATTGAACTATTACAAAGAGAAGGCTATTACATCAAAAACAATGCTTGTGTCAATAAAGAAGTGGCAGAAAGAACACCGCAAGAATATTACAAAGACAACAAAGAAAAGTGCGCCAAGTGGAACAAAGAATGGCATATCAAAAATAAAGACAATGCCAATGAAGAGGAAGAAACAACTATCATAAAAACAGAGACAAGTTGATGTCAATAGTTGATTGTGATTGTGGTAGTTCTTTTCAACTTCAAAATAGGTCGCACCACATCAAGACAAAAAAGCACCAAGACTGGCTGAAGCAACAAGAGCAAGAATAAATGATATAATATATACTTATTATATCATCTATTCTATAATGAGTGATAAACAGAAGATTATTAGTGATATTTATTTTGATAAAGCGGGCTATGGTTCAAGAAAGACCACATTAGAAGATGCTAAAAAGAAAGAACCTACAATCAAGAAAGAGGATGTTGAACAATTCTTTAGAAAGAATGTAGAAGTCAAAGCAAAGCCCAGAGGGATGAATTCCTTTGTAACACCAAAAAATAATCATACTTATCAAATAGATTTGTTCTTTATGGGATATTATGATTTTGAGAAAGAACAAAAATTCAGAGGAGGGTTAGTGTGTATTGATGTTTTGAGCAAGCATGCCGTTGTTGTTCCAATCAAAACTAAAAATGGAGAGGATGTGCTTGAAGCAACTAAAGAGGCATTAGGGAAAATGGGTAAGAAGCCTAAAATGATTTATACAGATGATGAGAGAGTAATAGCAGGTGAAGACTTTAAGGATTATGTGGAAGGTGAAGGTATAACCTTACATAGGACAAGAGGTCATCCCGCTTTTGCTGAGCGTTTTATACGCACCTACAAGGATATGCTTTTTAAAAGAGTAGAGGCTGATGAAAAAAGGGTAAGGCAAACATACAATGGGTTGATTACAATTTAGAAATAATGCTTACATACAATGATAAAATGAAGCATTCCGCTACAGGTATGACACCAAAAGAGGCAAGGAAAGATAACAATGAATTCAGAGCAATGCTGAATGTAGCATCAAAGGCAAAGAAAGAAAGAATATACCCAACATTAGAGGTGGGAGACAAAGTAAAGATAATGAGAAAGAAAGCAATTACAGAGAAAGAAAGAACTTCCCACTGGCTGAATGGTTATTATGTTGTGCAAGAGGTTGCAGAAAAGTTGAACCAAAAATATTACAAATTAACTGAGGCATGAACTTTTAAAGATTTAGTGTTTTAGAAAGCCTTGTAAGCATATTTTCCCATACTTATGCCTACTTGATGCAACCATGAGATGGTTGATTTGATGTGCTGTTTTGATTTCAGGGTTTTGTGTCTTGCCCTTCATTTGTTTTCCCCATGAATTTGTGTTTGGCACGTTTGGGTCATTGGCTGGGATTACTCTATGTTCCTTTGTCCTTCTGCCCCGCCTTGGCTTTGTCATCAATCTCTTCTTCATCCTGCTGTCGGGGCGCCCAGCTGTTGGGAATATGTCAGTTGGAGGTTTGAAGCCACATATTCTTGGAGAGCTTGGCCTTGGAATGTGTTTCAATTTGAGCATCTTTGACATTCTCAGTTGGAAAGCTACAGAAATTAGCTCTTTCAGTTTGCGCTTGGAATTTTGTGTCATTCTTCAGCATCTTTATGTTCTTCCGTAGCGTTTTTGCGAGTTTTTCCTCAAGCCACTCAGGGACGCTTTTTAGCTCAGGGGTGTCGGCATTGCCATGGCGCTCAAATCTGGTGTATTCGCTTGCCTCATCCTTGCATTGTGCGTGAGCTGCAACAACGTCATGGCAGAGGAGAACTCCGGCAAGGAGACTGAGAAGGGCGGCATCATCGTCGGCCGCGGCCTCCCGATTGAGACTGAGAAGAGTGGAGTGCCCTTCCTCCCTCGGTCGGAGAACCTCGAGGAGACTGAGAAGGGCGGCATCATCATCCCCCGCGGCCTCCCAATTGAGACTGAGAAGAGTGGAGTGCCCTTCCTCCCTCGGTCGGAGAACCTCGAGGAGGCTGAGAAGGGCGGCATCATCATCCCCCGCGGCCTCCCAATTGAGACTGAGAAGAGTGGAGTGCCCTTCCTCCCTCGGTCGGAGAACCTCGAGGAGACTGAGAAGGGCGGCATCATCATCCCCCGCGGCCTCCCAATTGAGACTGAGAAGAGTGGAGCGCCCTTCCTCCCTCGGTCGGAGAACCTCGAGGAGACGGAGAAGGGCGGCATCATCATCCCCCGCGGCCTCCCAATTGAGACTGAGAAGAGTGGAGCGCCCTTCCTCCCTCGGTCGGAGAACCTCGAGGAGACTGAGAAGGGCGGCATCATCATCCCCCGCGGCCTCCCAATTGAGACTGAGAAGAGTGGAGCGCCCTTCCTCCCTCGGTCGGAGAACCTCGAGGAGAAGGGCGGCATCATCATCCCCCGCGGCCTCCCAATTGAGACTGAGAAGAGTGGAGCGCCCTTCCTCCCTCGGTCGGAGAACCTCGAGGAGACTGAGAAGGGCGGCATCATCATCCCCCGCGGCCTCCCAATGAAGAGTGGAGCGCCCTTCCTCCCTCGGTCGGAGAACCTCGAGGAGAAGGGCGGCATCATCATCCCCCGCGGCCTCCCAATTGAGACTGAGAAGAGTGGAGCGCCTTTCCTCCCTCGGTCGGAGAACCTCGAGGAGACTGAGAAGGGCGGCATCATCATCCCCCGCGGCCTCCCAATTGAGACTGAGAAGAGTGGAGCGCCCTTCCTCCCTCGGTCGGGGAACCTCGAGGAGACTGAGAAGGGCGGCTCCCTCGGTCGGAGAACCTCGAGGAGACTGAGAAGGGCGGCATCATCGTCCCCCGCGGCCTCCCAATTGAGACTGAGAAGAGTGGAGCGCCCTTCCTCCCTCGGTCGGAGAACCTCGAGGAGACTGAGCCGACTGAGCCCTACTTTCCTCGGTCCGAGAACCTCGGCAAGGAGACTGAGAAGAGCAGGGACGCCCCCACTTACCCATGAGTGGGCGAGATCGAGCACGCATGATGACTTGCAAAACAGTTCTTTGGTTTGCCAACAACAGGGCGACTTACAAAGCAGTGCTTGCGTCGCCAACAGGGCGACTTACAAAGCACGTGCTTGCTTTTTGCAAAATAGTGCTCTTAGCAGATGCTTTTATGATTGACAAGGTCTGTAGGTAGCAAGGTTTCAGGGTGTCAAGTAGGAATAGGACATTGCTTCAATAGAGCATTCATGCCAGTGAGCCTTCGCAAGCTTGACATTCAGTGCATTCATGCCTGATACAAAGACAAACCCTTCCAAAAACTTGAGAAGACTGTCACCAACAAGTCTGGGACGCACACCACACAAATCTTTTTCACTCCATTTCGCCCCAAAAGTTTGGATCGCTGTGCCATTTACATCGCACTGAGGTTAAGAAGACATGGTTATCAACAAGTTTATGAAGGGCGGTTTGGGCATGGTAATTGCGGTAATTTAAAGAGATATGTTGAGAAAGATATTGGCTGGGGGCTGAGGCTTCCCCTATAGGGGGAGACTGTGGTAATTAATCCCTTAATCTTCATAGTAAATGATTATGAAAATTATGTTGGTTATCCCCATAAATTTGAAGTGATGATTATGAAATTCAAACTCAAAATTACAAGAGGCACGCAAACACTTTGAAGCATGAGGAGAATTTGAAGAAGAATGATAGTTAAATTTCTTTTTATAAAAGTGAAATTGTCTTTTGTTTTGGTTTGTTGTTATGGTTTTTGGTATAGTCTATTTTATAATCTATTGTATTGCTTATGTTGTTTTGTTTTTTCTTTTTGTTGTTTGTTGTTCTGACCTGATTTATGTTATTGTTTTCTATAAGGTATTGCTCCCCTGTCTTTGGTATTAACCCCATAGAATTTGCTTGTATAATAATGTGGGCGGTTAGATGAGAAAGACGGGGGAGCCCATTGCTAACTATATCAGATCACTATCACATGTTCCAGTCACACTTCGCGATGTTAGGCGGCCATACCATCCATCCCAATTGCGAGTGACGATCTTCCCATGAATTTCAATTTGTTGGAACATGTTGGATCTATCATGATCTAACCCAATTTGTTGGGGTATCATGATCTATCATGATCTAACCATATCTAACCCCAACCTAATAAGATCTAATAACCAAAACAGCATGACTGGCTGCTTCACCATCTTTCACCGCATGGGATGTCCCCACGATGGAGCCGGAATCCCATCCAGGTTCGCAGGCGTCGTGCTCTTGCAGCCTTGAGAGTTGAGGAGGAGCGATCCCAACATGATTCGTCCTCTGTATATTTGGGGATTTTTCCAAAGGTACTAAGCTTCGGGATGCAATTCCATGTATACTATATATATATTATAGATATAGATCAAGAATGATCAAGAAGGTTTTGTTTCGCAAAGGATGAAGTGCCAGTTGAGTTTCAGCATCCACCAGCTGCAAGCAGTATTTTCCTTAAGTGACAACACCATTTATGGCGCTCTCTTGAAATTCGGGATCCACCACCCAATCTGGAGGTAACCCTACCAAAGCAAGTCAGATTGGTTGAATTCGGGGTACAAACTTTAAGAAAGAATCGATCAAGATGAAAGTGAAGGACTGAAGACGTAGTTCCAACATCCATTGTGCAGACAGGGAATGACTTAGCCACCACCATCATCCACCCCTCATCTGCCAGCAGAATCTTCATGTTTCGGTATTGACCCGAGACAAAGGTTGGGTCCCGAGTTCAAGATTACGTTCAGTGGACAACTGCAGCACTTCTCAGCTTGATTTCTCACACGCCGCCTTTCCATGGCATGTGCCGGCACACTGGTTGTCCGCGACGTGTCCAGCGTGCATTGCTCAAAGAATTGTGTTGAGTACACAGTGGAAGGAGCGCCCTTGGAGAGTTTGTTTGGTGACTGTTGGATACTGTTGGTTCCAAACATTTTTTCACCCTACGAGCAGCAATAATTCCCAGTTTAGGCCGACAGCTTACCATGTTGGGCCGTGCAGGAAGCCCAGCTTCGTTTACTTGGCCCGCTGGAGAATCAACTCATCGTGCACTGCTCGTGCGTGGCCGGGTTTTTCAAGGCACTGAGGCGCGCAGTGTCGACTACCATTGTTCAACTGCAACAAGTCTTCAGATGTTTCGAGAGTCTAAGATTTTTGTGCCCACCGGTTAATATAGAGGGCGGCACCCCGTGGGGGAGTGAATTTTCATTAAAAATGATGATAAAACACTGTAAATACCGATGTTTTATGCATTTGGAGGGTCTAAAACCCTAGTAAAACACACTTTTTTCATCATGATCTTGACATGAGATATACAAAAACATTGACAGGCACCAAAAAAAACAAAAACAACAAAACCACTAGATGCACCAAACATCGACAGGCACCAAAAAAAACAAAAAAAACAAAAATTCCAGCAACTACTCAGAAGTGTACCCATAGTTCCTGGAAATTTTTGTTTTTTTGTTTTTTTTGGTGCCTGTGCAGGTTTGGTGCATCTAGTGGTTTGTTTTTTTTTGTTTTTTTGGTGCCTGTGCAGGTTTGGTGACTCTGACTTTACAAAACATTGACAGGCACCAAAAAAACAAAAAAAAACAAACCACTAGATGCATCAAACATCGACAGGCACCAAAAAAAACAAAAAAAACAAAAATTCCAGCAACTACTCAGAAGTGGACCCATAGTTCCTGGAAATTTTAGTTTTTTTGTTTTTTTTGGTGCCTGTGCAGGTTTGGTGCATCTAGTGGTTTGGTTTTTTTGGTGTTTTTGGTGCCTGTGCAGGTTTGGTGACTCTGACTTCACAAAACATTGACAGACACCAAAAAAAACCAAACCACTAGATGACACCAAAAACATCGACAGGCACCAAAAAAACCAAAAAAACCAAACAATTCAAGCAACTATCCGAAGTGGACCGATAGTTCGGGAAATTGTAGTTTTTTGGTTTTTTTTTGGGCCTGGCAGGTTTGGTGGGCATCTAGTGTTGGTTTTTTTTGGTTTTGTGTTGTGCAGGTTTGGTGAACTCTGACTTCACAAAACCATTGGCAGGCACCAAAAAAACCAAAAAAAAACCAAACAACGAGTGCACTGTAAACAATCGACAGACACCAAAAAAAACAACAAAAACCAAAAATTCCAGCAACTACTCAGAAGTGGACCATAGTTCCTGGAAATTTTAATTTTTTATTTTTTCCTTTGCAGGTTTGGTGCATCTAGTGGTTTGTTTTTTTTGTTTTTTTTGGTGCTTGTGCAGGTTTGGTGCATCTATTGGTTTGTTTGTTTTTTTGATGCCTGTGCAGGTTTTGGTGATTCTAGATTGTGTATGTTTGGATCTTGGCCATATTTTAAACTTATGTTTCAAAGAAGCAAACATACCGTTATCTTTGAATAGATGGTTAAAGATGTATCGAATATATGTTAAGATGATATCAATCTAACAAGTTCATGAAGAAACACCTATATCATATCAATTGCTTTTAGCAATAGAATTTCTCCATCACCTCCATCACACTAGTCACCTATTGCTACTCTATATTCTGTTCCAAGATGTGCAGCTACCCATTCTTATGGCATGTTGTGCAGCAGATGTTTTCTGTTATGTGCTGATTGTTTGTAGTTCTTTGCAAGCCTCACAGGAAAAATTGAATCCTGCCACAAGAGTCTGTAAATGCCAGTGATTTATGACAGCATATGAGAGCCTTTGGAGGTGAACTCTATTTTTTGCTCTAAAATAACGGTTTTAAGCCCACTTTGGTCACAAAACACTGTAAATACCAGTATTTTTGACCATTTCTAGAGCAAAAATCACTCCCCCATGAGGGGCCGTTCTGGAAATATATTGGGCAATCATATATTCAATATAATTTTCAATAATGTCTCTAGGCCTATGGATCTTATGACATGTTATAGTTGTAGTATGTTATGACATGTTATACCTGTTCCACCCAATGCCATAATCCTACCATTAAAATTGGAAGGTGCTCCACTGGCAGACCGTGGCTTCAGAGCTTTGGAAGGTGCCGCTGGATCTTCCACAGCTCCGCAACTGGGTCACACTTGGAATATGCTCAAGTCATGGTTGAAACCAAATTTTGAACCAATCTATATTGGATATTTTTCTACGATGATTCCCAATAGATGATAAAATCCACATAATATAATATATATATAATATATATATAATATGTACATCTATATTGTTTATTTATGGAGGGCTATTTTTTTGTTTTTTTTTCCCGTTTTTTTTTTTATTTTTTTACCCGTTTTATGAGTGAAGAAAAGAAGGAAGGAAAGAAGGAAGGAAGGAAGGAAGGAAGGGAGGGAGGGAGGGAGGGAGGAAGGAAGGAAGGAAGAAATAAACCTTAGCCTACACAAACCCTAAGCCAACCCTAAATAAACTTAAACCAACTGTAAATAACGCCCTAAACCAACACTGAATAACCCTTAAGCCAGCTGCAAAGAACTCCTAAACTAACCTTAGACAAGTTTAAAGGAACCAAATAACTCCTAAACGAACCTTAATTAAGTTTAAAAGAACCAAACCCTAAACCAACCCTAAGTAAACCCCAAACCAACCCTACTTAACCCCTCAAAAAGCCGCAAACCAACCCCAGAGAACCCCCTAGACCAACCTTCAACAAACCCTAAACTAACCAAAGCCAACCCTCAACAAACCCTAAACAAACCAAAACCCAACCATAAATGCATTTCAAACCAGCCACAAATAACCATTAAACAAACCCTAATCCAACCCTAAAAAACACTGAAACTAGCCCTAAACCAAGCCTGAACCAACCCTAAATAAACCCTAAACCATCCCTAAATAACTCCAAACAAACCCTAAACCAACACTGAATAAACGAAAGGAACCTAAGCAACCCCTCAACAAACCCTTAACAAACCAAAAACCAACCATAACTGCATTTCAAACCAGCCACAAATGGCCATTAAACAAACCCTAATCCAACCCTAAAAAACACTGAAACTAACCCCAAACAAAGCCTGAACCAACCCTAAATAAACCCTAAACCATCCCTAAATAACACGAAACAAACCCTAAACCAACCCTGAATAAACCTTGAAGCAACCTAAGCAACCCCTCAACAAACCCTAAACAAACCAAAAACCAACCGTAAATGCCTTTTTAACTAACCACAAATAAAATAACCATGCAAATCCTAAAGAAACCCTAATCCAACCCTAAATGCAACCTAAACCAACCTTAAACAAAGCCTACACCAACCTTCAACAAACCCTAAACAAACATTATCGCAACCGTAAATGCACTTTAAACCAAAAACTATACTGTAAATACACCTTAAATCAGCCCTAAATAAGCCTGAAACCAACCCTAAAGAAACCTTAGACTCCCTAAACAAACCCTTAATCAACCTTAAACAAACTTCAACCAACTCTAAATGAATCCTAAAACCAACCCTAAACAAACCCTAAACCAACCCTAAATGAACCCTAAACCAATCTTACCCTAAAGAAACCCTAAGCCAGCCTTCAAAAAAACAAACCCACCCAAACTAACCTTTAAACCAACCGTAAATCAACCTGAGGCAAATACCATGAGAGATCCAAGCTCCAAAATGTTACAAATGCCAGTCGAGTGAGAGATCCAAGCTCCAAAATGCTGCAGACACCATGCTACTGCTAATGAGAGATCCAAACTCCAATGGAGATCTATGCTCCAGACTGGTGCGGTGCAAATGCCAGGTAAAACCACCTCAGCCAGAAAACGGGAAAAAAAACACAAAAAGAAACGGAAAAAACATCCCCAAAAAATGCAGCCCTTTTTTATTTGTATTTTTGAGATGGGTTGCAAAGCTTCACCAACCAGGCAATTATAAGGGGCTACGCCCCCTGCCGCCGACCCCTGGGAGAGAGGGGGAGTTGACACATACGTCACTTCCCGAACCTACAAGAAAACTATATGGGTACGAGTCAAAATACAAGGTATGGATCAAGGCGCCAAAGCTACACACGATCCATACCCCCCGATCCATACTTTGATCCATACCCTTGATCCATACCCCAGATCCATACCCCTTTCTCGTTGAAGAAAGACTGATGCTGGCCTTAACGATGCTTTTTATCCTAATATATACTGCTTCTGGTCGTCGTACTGCTACTCCCATCGCTACTACCGTTGCTTCTGATTCTACTGCTGCCTCCACTGCCTCCGCTGCTGCTGCCGCCGCCACTACTAGTGATTATCCTCCCAGGATCGGGCCTGCGGGCCACGGCCGTGAGTGCCTAACGTTGCTTTCTGAACTGCCTAGAAACTAGCTTCAAACTTTGCTTTTTCATGCCGTCAGCTCGGGTCCAAGGACCCTGTCGCAGGCCTCAAACACCATGGCAGTGAAGGACGGATCGGGCCCGCGGCCGGCAGCCCATACTGCTAAACGTTGCTTTCTGAACTGCCTAGAAACTATAGCTTCAAACTTTGCTTTTTCATGCCGTCAGCTCGAGTCCAAGGACCCTGTCGCAGGCCTCAAACACCATGGCAGTGAAGGACGGATCGGGCCTGCGGCCGGCAGCCCATACTGCCAAACGTTGCTTTCTGAACTGCCTAGAAACTAGCTTCAAACCTTGCTGTTTCCTGCCGTCAGCTCGAGTCCAAGGACCCTGTCGCAGGCCTCAAACACCATGGCAGTGAAGGACGGATCGCGCCTGCGGGCCACGGCCGTGAGTGCCTAACGTTGCTTTCTGAACTGCCTAGAAACTAGCTTCAAACCTTGCTGTTTCCTGCCGTCAGCTCGAGTCCAAGGACCCTGTCGCAGGCCTCAAACACCATGGCAGTGAAGGACGGATCGGGCCTGCGGGCCACGGCCGTGAGTGCCTAACGTTGCTTTCTGAACTGCCTAGAAACTAGCTTCAAACCTTGCTGTTTCCTGCCGTCAGCTCGAGTCCAAGGACCCTGTCGCGGGCCTCAAACACCATGGCAGTGAAGGACGGATCGGGCCTGCGGGCCACAGCCGTGAGTGCCTAACGTTGCTTTCTGAACCTACAAGAAAACCTTGCTGTCTGACCCAAAACGGCGCCTGCGCCACAGCCAAACAGCAGGGCCCTGAGGGACGGACCAGGTCTGCCGGCTCAAACCTTGCTGTTTCCTGGCGTCAGCTCGGGTCCAAGGACCCTGTCGCAGGCCTCAAACACCATGGCAGTGAAGGACGGATCGGGCCCGCGGCCGGCAGCCCATACTGCCAAACGTTGCTTTCTGCAGTGCCTAGAAACTAGCTTCAAACTTTGCTTTTCCGTGCGTTCCTGCACTGCCAACTGCCAACTTGCCTGCATTGTCTGACAGCTGGCTTTCGTGCGGCACAGCTCCGGTCAAGTCGAAACTAGCTTCAAACCTTGCTGTGTCTTGCCGTCAGCTCGAGTCCAAGGACCCCTCCGCAGGGCCCAAACACCATGGCACTGAAGGACGGATCGGGCCCGCAGCCGGCAGCCCACGGTGCCAAACGTTGCC
>CAMXCT020005676.1:0-12148 GCA_947184155.2 Cladocopium goreaui | reverse complement strand
CAGGGTTCCAAGGTTGCAGGGTTCCAGAATCCTTGAGGGTTCCAGGGTGCCAAGGTTTCAAGGTTTCAGGGTTCCACGGTCGCAGGGTTCCAAGGTTCCAGGGTTTCAGGGTTCCAGGGTTCCGGGGTTCCAGGGTTCTGGGGTTCCAAGGTTTCAGGGTTCCAAGGTTCCAGGGTTCCAGGGTCCAGGGTTCCAGGGTTCCAGGGTTTCAGGGTTCCAGGATCCCAGCAGGGTTCCAGGTGTGCAGGGTTGCAGGGTTCCAAGGTTCCAGGGTTCCAAGGTTGCAGGGTTCCAGAATTTTTGAGGGTTCCAGGGTGCCAAGGTTCCAAGGTTTCAGGGTTCCACGGTCGCAGGGTTCCAAGGTTCCAGGGTTTCAGGGTTCCAGGGTTCCGGGGTTCCAGGGTTCCAGGGTTCCGGGGTTCCAAGGTTCCAGGGTTCCAGATTTTGCAGGATTCCAAAGTTCCAGGGTTCCAGGGTTCCAGGGTTCCAGGGTTCCATTCCGGATTTTGAAGGCTGCAAGTCCCCGCGAGCCAGCCCCAGCCCTAGAGATTGGAACCCAACAGGCCCTGCTGTTGGGAATTTACTGGCGCAAAGAACACTGAATACTCTGAGCATCTCTGCGCCATTCTGCACCTCGATGAAATTTGCCGGTACAAAATGCCATGTATATGCCATGTAGTTTTCTTGACACAAAATCTGTGTGAATATGGAGAAACCGTGAAGGACAAGAGAGAGGGGAACATACGGAGAAGGGAAGCCAAGATTGTGGAAACCTAACTCCTCTACAACCTGGAATAACTATGAATAACTACTCGGAGACATGGCTGGCTTTCCGAAACCATGTTTGCCCAGCTCTTTCCTCTTGAGGGTTTGGGTGACTTATGGACTTACGGCTATATTTCAAAACTAAGTGGCCGCAACATCTTTCGCGGTTGACTGGTCGGTTTGATGGAAGCTACCAGTAGCGAAGCAAAAATATCTTCATGGCCAATCTGATTGCTCCAGATAGCACGTGACGTGAAGCCAAGGGAAATTACGAACCGCTGTCTGCAAATAAGCACCTGCAGCATGGGCAACCACTGTTTCCAAACAAACTATAGGAGATTCATTCATCTTGGATGCGAAATTCAGTCTCTCAACTTGCACCCATGGCTCTGGCCATGCACATCACCTAGAGAAAAAGATCAAACAACAAAGGGAAGCGCAAGCCTACTAGTTCCTATTTGATTCTGCTAGATCTAAGTAGCATTCAAAACGGTTGCCTGATGTGACATTGCATTGCAGTACTATGCTGTATTTCCACCTTTTAGTGTGTGACGATACATTGCGTGTTCCTGTTCCATCTTGTAGACATGGCTTTGTACATGGCATCGCTCCGTGTTCATGCTTCATGGCGTGCAAACAAATGAACGCGGGTGTACACTTTTCCTGCACATTCCAAATTACATGCAGCAGTTTCCGATAAGGCACAGTACAGCCTACATTGCAAGCAGAGTACCTCCCCGTTGTCTTGCTTGTCACTGCGGTAAAATACAGTACTCTACATTGTGTGAAGGTCCAACGTGACGTTTTTGCTTTCAATCATGTTGCTTTGATTAACTGGGTTGGCATCATTTGCAGGTACAGTGTCTTCTTTCTGCCCGTGGCAATTGCATTTCTTTGCCGGCAACCGTCTACCCTCCAACCCTCGGTGGTTTATTCCCCTGGCCACCTTTTGATAATCTTTTTGGTCTACTCCGTACATCGAATTACATTCAATGACGGCAAAAGCTGTTGCCATGTCTCTCCATTGTCTACCGTTCTTGTGTCTTGTTTTGTCTCTTGTATCCGAATTGTTTCTCGCATTTGCGGCCTTGTCTCCACAGAAGCAGCTAGTTCATCTGCAAGCATTGCCGCCCGCTGCCGCATTGCCCGAACTGCGCGCTGCCCACCTACAAGTGGCTGATGACAAAAGTGAATCGCACACCAAACGAATGATACAAATGTATGCAGCAAGAGAACGACTGTCAGTCCTTTGTGTCCGGAGAAGTGTTAAATTCCACGATGAAAATACAGCTATATATTCTATTCAAGTGTTTTTCAGGAAGAACATATATCTATATGACCCATATGAAATGTCCCCCTGGTTCAAAAGCACCACTACTGACATCGAATGTGTAGACGTACGCGTGCATTCAAAGTCATATGTATGCCATGTAGACACCTTGGTGTCTGCATGGGCAGGCATACACACGTGCACCCAAACGTGAATATGTGTGACATAGTACGTACGATCTGCTGTAGCTCTACCGCTTCCAACTAGAACCCGCGCCATGGATCCCCACTTTCCGCTTGCACTGTGCACAAAAAAAGGAAAAAACATGACTGTGTCTGGTGCGCGGCAAATCTAACAATGAAGTCGATCCATTTCCATGATTGCCGCGGCATAGGTGTCATACCAATGGAAAGCAGCGGCCTCGTGCCGCCTGCGCCTTGCACAGTTCCTGGACTCGTGGATGTTCAACAATGTCCTGGCCAAGTGCAAAGGGCGAGTAAAAACAATGTAACTAAGTTTCCTGCGTTTTGTGGTGAAAATATTCAAGAATGATGAACTGGAAAGCTTGACAGGATGCCATCACTCGTTGACTGTGATGACTGTGTCAAGAAACGCAAGATGTAGATACCTGGAAGAAACATGGCTTTCAGGCCTTCCTTGCTGCATCCCAGTCAATGTTGAAGCATGGGTCACCATTCCTGCAGGAAGAGATCTACAAGGTGATTCCAATAAGCTAGGTCAAATCGCCGACTCCTTACATGTCAAGAGCAATACCGCGGCTTGTAGTGAAGATCTGAAGAATTTTTTACATTTAGTACAGTGTAGTGATGTGTAGTGTTCAAGTAGACGACCAGCAAAGGACTTTCTGTCCCTCCACGAACTCCAGCTTCTTGCCAAAATGCTTCCACTTCTGCCTCAAGCAGCTAATAACAAAGACAAGCATAGGGCATATAGGCTGACACGGCTCACCTGCCCTAGATGACTTCAACGTACCTATGGCCGCTATATGATGCTATATCCTGGTATGTCGATCTGTGGCGGTCTGTAGCTGTCCTGGTCAAGCACATTGAGATAGCGGTCTGCAGAAACCTTGCACTTGACATCGAGGGCAGTGGTTTCTTCAAGTATTTCAGTATCTCCAATAATGAATCATGTTCGAAAGAAATTACGCTGCAGTCACTTTAACATCATTCAACGTCACTCTGCAAATCTTTTCAATACTATGCCATTTGGTTCTGAATGTACATGTATAATATGTTTGTCTATTTCTATTTATATATATATGTGTGTGTATATATATATCGAAAGCAGGGTAAACGCGTCAGAGAAGGGGGGACAAGATGGGCAAGAGGCAAGAGGAAGGATTGCCATGGTGCTTTGGCCTTGCGGAAGGGTGCTTTGACCGGAGCTGTGCAGGAGGAAAGCCGGCTGCAAGAGGACGCAAGCAAAATGGCAGCTAGCAGTGCAGGAAGGCAAGCAAATTGAAGGTTTGGAGCTAGTTTCTTGTCGGTTTCAGAAAGTGACGTTTGGCAGTCTGGGCTGCTGGCCGCATGCAAGACGCAGCAAGCAAGTTGGAAGCTGGCAGTGCAGAACGGGTTTGGAGCTAGTTTCTAGTCAGTTCAGACAGTGACGTTTGGCAGTCTGGGCTGCTGGCCGCGGGCCCGATCGGTCCTTCACTGCCATGTTGTTTTAGCCATGCGACACGGTCCTTGGACCCGAGCTGTGCAAGACGAAAGCTAGCCCTGCGACACGGTCCTTGGACCCGAGCTGTGCAAGACAAGCCAGCTGCAAGACGCAGCAAGCAAGTTGGAAGCTGGTAGTGCAGAACGGCAGGCAAAGGCAAGGTTCTAGTCAGTTCAGACAGTGACGTCTGGCAGTCTGGGCTGCTGGCCGCGGGCCTGATCCGTCCTTCACTGCCGTGGTGTTTTAGCCCTGCGACACGGTCCTTGGACCCGAGCTGCGCAAGACGAAAGCCAGCTGCAAGACGCAGCAAGTGCAAGACGAAAGCCAGCTGCAAGACGCAGCAAGCAAGTTGGAAGCTGGCAGTGCAGAACGGCAGGCAAAGGCAAGGTTGGAGCTAGTTTCTAGTCAGTTCAGAAAGTGAGGTTTGGCAGTCTGGGATGCCGGCCGCGGACCCGATAGCCAGCTGACGAAAGCCAGCTGCAAGACGCAGCAAGCAAGTTGGAAGCTGGCAGTGCAGAACGGCAAGCAAAGGCAAGGTTCGGAGCTAGCTTCTAGTCAGTTCAGACAGTGACGTTTGGCAGTCTGGGCTGCTGGCCGCGGGCCCGATCCGTCCTTCACTGCCATGTCGACATGGTCCTTGGACCCGAGCTGTGCAAGACGAAAGCTAGCTGCAAGACGCAGCAAGTGCAAGACGAAAGCCAGCTGCAAGACGCAGCAAGCAAGTTGGAAGCTGGCAGTGCAGAACGGAAGGCAAAGGCAAGGTTTGGAGCTAGTTTCTATAGTCAGTTCAGACAGTGACGTTTGGCAGTCTGGGCTGCTGGCCGCGGGTCCGATCCGTCCTTCACTGCCATGGTGTTCTAGCCCTGCGACGTGGTCCTTGGACCCGAGCTGTGCAAGACGAGCCAGCTGCGAGACGCAGCAAGTGCAAGACGAAAGCCAGCTGCAAGACGCAGCAAGCAAGTTGGAAGCTGGCAGTGCAGAACAGCAGGCAAAGGCAAAGCTTGGAGCTAGTTTCTTGTCCGTTCAGAAAGCAACGTTAAGCAGTACAGGCCGTCGTCGCCCGGAGGCCCGTTCCGTCCCTCACTGCCATGCTCTCTTTTCGAGCCTTGGCAGCTGGACGTTTCGCAGCTTGGTGGCGGCAAGTTTGCGAGCTTTGCTAGCCGTGCGTTTTGTGAGAAAACCGCTCTTTTCGAGCCTTGGCAGCTGGACGATGCTAGACGTTTCGAGGCTTGGCGGCGGGCAAGCTTTCGAGCCTTGGTAGCCGTGCGTTTCGAAGCTTGGCGGCGGGCAAAAGGAAAAGACTGCTAGTTTCTTGTCCGTTCAGAAAGCAACGTTAGGCAGTACGGACCGTCGCCCGGAGGCCCGTTCCGTCCCTCACTGCCATGCTGTTTGACTGTGGCGAAGGCGCTCTTTTCGAGCCTTGGCAGCTGGCGGTTTCGCGGCTTGGCAGCAGGCAACTTTCCAAGCTTTGCTAGCAATGCATTTCGTGGGGAAGCCGCTCTTTTGGACTCTTGGCAGCTGGACGATGCTGGACGTTTCGAGGCTTGGCGGCGGGCAAGTTTTCGAGCTTTGCTATAGCCGTGCGTTTCGTGGGGAAGCCGCTCTTTTCGAGCCTTGGCAGCTGGACGTTTCGAGGCTTGGCGGTGGGCAAGCTTTCGAGCCTTGTTAGCCGTGCGTTTTGAAGCTTGGGGGCGGGAAAAAGGAAAAGACAGCTAGTTTCTTGTCCGTTCAGAAAGCAACGTTAGGCAGCAATGTCAAGGTAGGATTAATTAACCCCGCCAATTAATCAACCACCGCTGCCCCAAAAAAATGTAATTTAAAAACAGGTGGTCCCCCTGGATTAAAAAACCGTTTGGCCTGGAATGATTAATCAACCCTCTGTGCTGAAATCCTTTTTTTTTATCCAAAATTCTCTATAAAAATCATCAGTTTGGAGCACATGTCCCGCAGAATGAGCCAAACTGGCTGCAGACGAGCAATCCAATGGAATTCTATGAAAATCTACTTGACTTTTATAGATTCCAAACCATATGCAAATTTTTATGGTGCAGGAGCCGTTTATTTAGGGGGGATACTAGGAAAGACCTTACAAGGTCCATCTGACCTTGTGGGGGAGGGGGGTTATTAATCCTACGTTGACACTACAGGCCGTCGCCCGGAGGCCCGTTCTGTCCCTCACTGCCATGCTGTTTGACTGTGGCGAAGGCGCTCTTTTCGAGTTTTGGTAGTTAGCTGGACGTTTCGCGGCTTGGCGGCGGGCAAGTTTTCGAGCTTTGCTATAGCCGTGCGTTTCGTGGGGAAGCAGCTGGACGTTTCGAGGCTTGGCGGCGGGCAAGCTTTCGAGCCTTGGTAGCCGTGCGTTTCGAAGCTTGGCGGCGGGCAAAAGGAAAAGACTGCTAGTTTCTTGTCCGTTCAGAAAGCATCGCGGCTTGGCGGCGGGCAAGTTTTCGAGCTTTGCTAGCTGTGCGTTTCTGTTCTTGTCTTGTTGTTCTTCTTCTTCTTCTTGTTGTTCTTGTTCTTCTTGTTCTTCTTGTTCTTCTTGTTCTTCTTGTTGTTGTGGTCTTTCTGTCCTCCTCCCTTTCCAACCCTGCGATCTTCGAAACTGATCTGCTGATCCACCGGAACGCACGAGCACCCAGGGTATCCGCACCCCCGAAGGCCACGGCCCCGGAAAGCACGTGCAAATCCGCTTCAGACATCGCTGGGTTATGTGTGTATGTATATATATATATTATGTATGTATGTATGTATGTATGTATGTATGCATGTATGTATGTATGTATATAATATATGTATAAAATATATGTATCTAATATATGTATCTAATATATGTATCTAATATATGTATCTAATATATGTATCTAATATATGTATCTAATATATGTATCTAATATATGTATCTAATATATGTATCTAATATATGTATATAATATATGTATATAATATATGTATATAATATATGTATATAATATATGTATATAATATATGTATATAATATATGTATATAATATATGTATATAATATATGTATATAATATATGTATATAATATATGTATATGTATTATATATATGTATATGTATTATATATATATAAATATAAGGACATGATGGAAATTGATGGAAATTGATGGAAATTGATGGAAGATGTACAATCTAGGCCTCTGGGATCTCCACATCCACCCCTGAGCACAGGCGTTAGTGACCGAATCGACCGAATTGACCCGGCCACATCACACTGAGATACACTGAGGCTAGTGCCCCTACTGGAAGCCGCCATGAAGCTGTACACGGTGGCACTATGTGGCACTTGAAGACTTGGGCCACTTGTGGCACTTGCTTTAAAGCGGGAGTCCGAGTTCTGTGTTGGCGGATGTTGTTGGTGGCAGTTTGCATTCTTGAAATGTCTTGAAATGTATTGAAATATATTGAATGCAGTTGAATTTCGTCTTGCAAAATCTCACCTGTCGCCCTCAAGTCGCAACTGTAGCGCTTGCTGCTGAACATGGCCCGTGCATTAGGAGCATCGAAGCTGCAGAGCATTCATCGGCAAATGCTGACTTGGTCTAACTTGGTCTGACTAGCAATCAAGCTGATTTAGTTTGCAAAGCCGATTTAAGCGAAATACATCCGCCAGAGCCGCATGAACTCAACTCGGCAAGGGACCCCTGATTTCAAGGGCTTGGTCATAGAGGGTTCTGAGAGCCAGGACTGTATTGCGAGAGTCTGTGAAAATGAGCACACTCAAGAGAGCTTGGAGAGCACGGAGAGCACGCAGCGTGAGTTTGGGATGAATTTGCGTGGCTGCAGGACGCGACGCCACGCGTTTTGCAGTCCGAAACATTGCTGCTGGAGTCGGCAAATGTTGCCGTACTGAACTCTCGGAGACTCTGAGAGCTGTCCAGGACTTTTGCAGTTGAACTGGCTTGTTTGCATTTGTTTGCATTGGTTTGCATTTGTTTGCATTTGTTCGTTGGAATTTGAGTGGGGCGACACTTCGAATGTAGTAGGGCACAGTTTTCATGTGTTCTCATGGCAGGTGCATTGCTGGGACATGTCTTGGTCCAAATTTCAACAGGGTCCCCTATATAACTTTCCCTGACTTGGTGCACGAGCAAGTCGGGTGCCAAAGCTTCCATGAAGTCTGTTCGCCCCAACGCGTCTGCTGCAACCCGCATGTTCTCAGAAAGTCCCAGATCCCCTGCCCTTCCAATGCAAAGAAAGGTGTTTGCTGGAAAAATACGAAACAATGCTTGCAAATCCTTTTACGTGGCTTCCTTCAGGAATGCGGTGAGCTTCCATGCAAAGTGAACAGTTCAGGTGCGAATCTTCACCGGAAACAGCCATGCAATCTTCTCAAGGCTCAGAGATGCTCAAAGTACTGCGCCTCCCTTGCCACACCGCGGCGGGCTGAGTCAACTTTTTGATTACATCATATTACATCCCTCTGTTGGCTACGTAGCTGAGATTTCCAGATTGTTGCGAAGCGATGTCAAGCAGCCATCCTGACAAATGGATACAAATGGTTACAAAATAGTTACTTACCACAGTTGGATCCTGCTCGGCTGGCATCTTCATGCCCATTCCAGGGCCATATATGAAACAACCCAGTGTGGAAGTGGTGGAATTGCTGACCCCTGAAAAATCCAATCCCTCCACGAGGGACCCTGCAAGCGAGGTTATTTTCTTCCTGGCTTCAAGGAAGCGGATCAAAATTGATTAGTGTGATGAGTCCCAAGGAGGTTGGAAGATGTTGGAAGTTTCCCACGCTGAAAGCATGGCCCAAGAGGCTGCTGTTTGGATCCTGTAGGCCTAGAAGACCCTCGACGCTCCTCGCAGAGTCAGATTCTGAATGCTCCGGTTATACGATATGAGCTTGGAACCCTTGCTGAGGTCCAGAAAGTTGGGAGCAAATGCTTTGCGAGCGTTGCACATGCCACCAGTGCGAAAAGCTACACAGTATATTATACGTAGTACAACCTTTCAATACAGTCTGCATGTATCAACATATCCATCTCAGAACAGCTGCTGTGAGGGTACCAGTACTAGCCAGCATGAGCTTTCTTTCCAATTACTTGCGGCCACATGCCGAAGCTCCTCAAGCTGCTCAAGCAATTGTGATCTGTACAGCTATATACCAAAGCTTGCGCGCAACGCTCACTTGGCGACTGAGAAAACTGTGGCCTTCATTTCGTCCTAGCACGCACGTCAATTTTGGAAACTGCGTCCCTGGAGTCACTGTCATGGTGTGTTTGTGTGTGTGTGTTCCATCAGCTTTGATGGGGCCTCAAATGACAGTTGGTTGCGGTTCGCACGCCCCGTGACAAGGATCCTGGCAACCGTAAACAAAGCCACAAGAAACAAACTGTGTATGAGAGTTGTTCGGCTGACTGCATTGAAGGCAAGACGAGAGCACTGATTTTCGTCATCTTTGTTGATAGCTGCCCATACCTTTGCCAACGGCTTGCTTGGGGTTGAACAAACTTGCATGTGTAAACACGCATGATGTGTACGCTCACAATAACTTTGTAAATCCAAATCATACCTACAAATGGCTGCATACGTAGTCTTAGGTGCTGTACCTCACAACAATGCGAAAAATCGGTGTGCATTCTACCATACCCCTCTATAAACGATCATACAAACCCCCTGAACCAAAGTTTACCCAGCATTTAGTACCGAGTGTATTTTCAGCACATGCAAACTATCACAATGAAGATCACACAAGTACATGCTCGAAAGACCCACTTGGCCAATTCGAAGCCTGCACGAAAGGGAGTACACTCAGCAAGGTTGCAGGCATCAGGAGAGCATAACCTCGGACGACGGGATCTGAAACCCGACAAGTAAAAAGATGTCAAAAGCTTTGTTGCATTGAACTGACATGAGCTGACCATACTGACCAGCCTGCATAGACAAAGGGTACGCCCGGGTCGTTCTTGACCTCATGGTCAAAGGGTGGAGAAAGCTGGTGAGACATGCTGGCGCTGCATGCTGGCATGATGCGCTGGCACAATATGCTGACAACCTTGCCACATGCTCGCTTGTCAGAAGCTTAGCTTTATGCGATAAGACCAGTTGCACCAACAATCCTGTCCAAACGCAGCTTGTTGTTGCCCTCGACAGTGATTTCCTGACTCATCTGACTCAACGCACTTCTTTCATAGAAAACAGATGGACCGAATCAAGAATCCCAGCCTGGCCAAACTGGATTGGCATCCCTTCTAGGGATTCCTCAACCTGACAACAAAAAAAAGGAATGGAAAGACATAACAAAAAAACACTTGATCAAGCTGCCATTCACGCATGGATTGAAAATGTTGAGATGTCATCGTTCATCTCGTTGAAATGCAAATCATCATCATCATCATCATCATCACCATCGTCATCATCATCATCATCACCATCATCATCATCATCGGGATGGAGCAAACCTGCGGTCCTGGTGCAGTCGTCAAAGTCTGCGAGCCTTGGCCAGAGGAGATCGAAGCACTCCAGCAAGGGTCTGGTCAGAACCATAGACCTCCACAGCTTCGCACAACTTCGCACAGCTTTGCACAGTACATTCGCTGCACAGCTTTGAGCGTATTGAAATGCATTGAAGCATATTGAAGCTTCATTTTGCTGACTGTACGATACTGCACGTCAAGCGGCGCATGAGATTGTACGTCCTGCCTGTACATTCCGCATGTTGTTCACGATGAAAACAATGCCTTGGAGCTTGACTCCACCCCAAGCGCTCAAGCACTCGCAGACAGGACTGGCATCATGACATGTCATGGAATTCACATCTTCCACGAGTTGAGAACCTTCTTTGGGCTTTGCAATCTCCTTTACTGTCGACGGATCCTGAATGACACTTCCAGAGCATTGGAAAGTCTATGATCATCGAAGCATCAAGTACTATACCAACCTGTTGGGTATCAAGCCTGAGCTAGTTCGGGATTCAGTTGCTGAAAGAGTCGTCTGTTCTACTTTTTAGTGTCATACAGTAGTCATACAGTCATACAAAACCGTGCAATTAATCACTTTGGAAGAATCGCCTTGGCTGTCACCAACTCAAGCGGCAGGAAGGCAGCCCACCTCAAGCACTGAACACAAATCAAGGCGACCTAGGCCAACTAGGCCAACTAGGGACTCATTGAAACTCGTCCTCAAACATGTCAGGAGGGCGACCGTTCTCCTCCATCTGCCGGTATGGCTTTGCAAGGAACAACAACAGGCAATCCATTCACAAACCTGGCCAGAATAAGCGGAGAGGCCTTGAGAGGCCACATGTCCTTGTGAAAGGCCCCAAGATCCCCAAGCTACAAACGTGCAAGACACACAGCTGCAACCTGTCGATGGCCCAGTCAGCTTGGTAGATCCTGGAGTTGTGACGTCGACACCAAACAGATTAGATCAAGTTTTATCGGATTCAGTCGGATTCATGAATCATTGATGCAACAAAGCGCTGAACAAAAAAGTCATAGGGCACGCAGCTTTGTGCTGTGATGATTCCTCTCAATTCTTGTTGTTCCCCACCTGCCAGGTGAGGGCTGCTAGATTTTATCAGAGCTGTTCTCCTCCTCCTCCGCCTCCGCCTCCTCCGCCTTCACCTCCGCCTCCTCCGCCTCCTCACCCGCCGCCTCCTCCTCGCAGTCCAGATCCCAGTGGGCACAGCCGGACCTCCACCGCGAGCTCCAGATCCCAGTGGGCACTGCCGGACCTCAACTGCATGCGAGCTCCAGATCCCAGTGGGCACTGCCGGACCTCAACTGCGAGTTGCAGCAGTGGGCACTGCCGGACCTCAACCGGGACTTCCAGGTCGCAGTGGGCACTGCCGGACCTCAACCGCGAGCTCCAGATCCCAGTGGGCACTGCCGGACCTCAACCACGAGCTCCAGATCCCAGTGTGCACTGCCGGACCTCACCGGTCAGATAGAATGGCAGAAGAAATGCCAGATGGAATGTCAGATAGAATGCAGAAGATATGTCAGATAGAATGCCAGAAGATATGCCAGATAGAATGCCAGAAGATATGTCAGATAGAATGCCAGAAGATATGCCAGAGCCTCCTCCGCCTCCTCCTCGCAGTCCAGATCCCAGTGGGCACAGCCGGACCTCCACCGCGAGCTCCAGATCCCAGTGGGCACTGCCGGACCTCAACCGCGACTTGCAGATCGCAGTGGGCACTGGCGGACCTCAACCGGGACTTCCAGGTCGCAGTGGGCACTGCCGGACCTCAACCGCGAGCTCCAGATCCCAGTGTGCACTGCCGGACCTCAACCACGAGCTCCAGATCCCAGTGTGCACTGCCGGACCTCAACGGCCAGATAGAATGCCAGAAGATATGCCAGATGGAATGTCAGATAGAATGCCAGAAGATATGTCAGATAGAATGCCAGAAGATATGCCAGATAGAATGCCAGAAGATATGCCAGAAGATATGCC
>CAMXCT020005675.1:0-12158 GCA_947184155.2 Cladocopium goreaui | reverse complement strand
AAACGGAGGGCAACCATGATATTTAGTCCAGTACTGCAATTGTTCATGCCACATGTTCTGAAATTGTGCGAAGCTGGGAAAAAAACGTAGAGGAGGCGTTGGCAGTCTCAAAGATGCGCAACTTGGAGGGCAAGTTCAACTCATGGATACCAACTGCAACATGTTGATGGACACCAAAACAATGAATTGAAGGATCAAAATGTTTGATTTTGGCAATCAATTGAGAGCACGAACATGTCAACTGGGTCGGATCCTGTACAGGGTGCTTGTGCTCATAGTGCTTGTAATTGTGTAGAAAACCTGAAAGTGTCTGTGCTGCAGCTTCCCTCAGTTTTGAGGTTGGAAGATGCAACGGAATTGCAATTTCCTTGTACTGTAGGACATGATTACGTAAAAATCTTGAAACTTGTGCTAAAAAATCAGAGTGTGCCAAAAATGGCATAGTCGCTGGACGATTCAGTTTTGGTATCGTCATATTTCTGAACTTCATGGCTGATGCAAGAAGTTTCCTGGCTCGACCGCGCGCTGGCTGTTCTAAATGATTGCAAAGTCGGTACAACACATATATTTCCCAATCATCAAATTTCCCAGACCTGAGGGTTGTCGCTGTGTCAAAGGAGAGGCGGCCAGGACTTGTGAGCTCAAAAAGAACGTTCCAAGCTTGAGCTTGTTTGCAGTGAATGGAGGGAGGAACACCTTTGGTGATGAGTCTTCTGCGTAGTCTTTGAAACAATCTGTTTCCCTGTGGAATAGATGGAAAAGTCTGAGAATGTTTCTTGTACTGAACCAACCATCCTGATGCTTTCAGCGTCAAGATTTTGGTGATAAATGGATGGTTCAACGGTGGTTGCCATCTTGAAATCAGTAAATGTTCAAAAATCCAGGCTTCTTGATATGTAGAAAAAGAGACAATTGGAATTGCAGTAAAATTGGAAAAATCCGAACGTCGAGACCAGTACTTAACAGCAAGTTCAACATGAACAGGAGTACCATCTTTGGCCAGTCTGTACTTGGCCATTCTATTGAATTCCCGCTTGGCCATTCCAATGGATGTGGAGCCGATATAAAATCTGCCAGCTTGTTTGTACGAAAGTGAAGTGGAGTTGGGAAGATTAAACTGCATTTTAAGATAGGTGACAGCTGTACATTGAAAGAATACAAAAGTGTAACTCTCTGGATTAACACCAAGGTTCTGCAGTCTTCGCTGCCAAACCGCGGTATGATACGTGCGTGATCCAAAATGGAAAAGACAAATGAGATGAAGCAAACCAAGGGCCCAAATTGCACAAGACTTGTTGACAGCAGGGACAGAGTGCACGATCTCAATAAATACGGATCTCAAAACTGTGATGTAATCCAGAGCGGCTTTCGGCCGATGTTTGGAAACATCCATAGCTAGTCAAGCTGTAAGAGCTGCTCCAACAGCAACTGCCTGTTGGAGACTTGTGATGCTGAGCTTGAGGACAGCACTTAAATTAAGGCCATATTGAGTGCTGGCCTGTTGCAACTGTTCCTTGGTGCATTTAGCAGCCTTTATGATATCCATGATTTTCTTGGACATCTGCTGGGTTTCCAGGTTGAAATTCTGGGTCCACTTCTTTACATTGGCTGCAGTGGTTCCGGAAAGCTGATTCTCTCTGAGATTTGTGGCCTTTGGCTCCAAAATCTCCTGAATTGTGATTTCTGTCGGAGAGTGCGTGGCAGAGGTCTCATCTTTTGGTGACGCAGCTGCCTTGCGGAACATAGGTGCCAGCTTTCTTTGCTTTGGCAACGATTTCGGAGAAGCCCCTAATGCCTCGCTAGGTCTCTTCCTGTGAGAAGTAGAAACAACAGCAGGAGAAACAGGAACAACAGAACCAGCAGAACCAGGACCATCAAGATCATCAGTTGGCAATTTGGGATCAGGGGCAAAAGTGCCGGTGGTACGCCGTGATCTCTGGGGTGTATCCGGAATGCCTGCGTGTGCAAGCTTGGACTTGGCAGCTTGAAGCTTCGCTTCGGTCTCCTGGAGCCTTCGCATGGCTTCGGTATCCTGTTTTACAGGACACTGAGCCTTGAGTTTATCGGCTATGAACTGAACTAAGGGTGCCATAAACTCAATCGGTTTGTCCGTGCGATTGGGAATGCCCTGCTGGGGGGCCAACTGGCGATGGAGGCTTTCAGCCGTAGCATCGATATCAATTCCTTGATCACGGAATGTCTTCAAAATTTGGGAACCAAACACAGATTCAGCAACAGATTTCGCACAAATAATTCCAACAAATCTACCCTCACTGAGCGCTCGCAGCGCTGCTTCATCAGGTCCATGTCGAGTAAGATGACTGAGCGGGACGGAAAGTGGATCTTGGCCAGCAAGATTCCTCTTGCGGCTCCATGCAGTCGGTTGAATTGATCTGTACAAACGGTAACCATATTGAACTTGATCATCCCAACATTGACTCGTGCTGCGCCAATTTGATGGTAAACTGACGGGCGGACTCGAAGACGGAGGCGGAGGTGGAGGAGACTGCTGCTGCTGCCATTGATTGTCCCAAGAGTTCCATTGGGACCTGTTCCAATACGACATGGCTGACAACGGAGAAGTTAACACGTCAACAGGAAGCCTAAGAACCCAAAACTGCAGCTATAACTGAAATGACAAAAATTGAAAAATCTGCAATTGGATGCGGCACGTTGATTCAACGCAGCATTCTGATGTATCGTCTTGTTGGACAAAATGGATCACAATTCCGATTGAGTTAAAATATGTACGTCTAAATCACAAATCGGAATGCATGGGTTGTCCATGCGGTTTTTTGGACATCTCAGCAAATGTCGATCGCACATGCAACGGAAATGAATTAAGCATACCGGTAACAAGTCTGATGGAGAAACGGGCAGTTCATATTGAAGCAAAATTCCAATCAGACAAAAATAGAAAATGGTAAAAACAGCAAGGTTCAAAACGGAGTAGGGAATTAGTCTAGTGGGCTTTCAGCTGCCACTCTGAATGCAAAACCTAGGAGTTTGTGGGAGTTTTCATTAGTGACCCACATACGTCCTCTTTGATGGTGGACGCATCCGCCATTCATGGTTTTCTGCACGCATTCCCATTCTCCCCCTTGCTTTACGGCCTCAGCCGTTCCCCATCCTACCGCTACTGCCAGAATGTTACTTGTATTCTTTGCAGCGTACCATGCTGCATGTGTGATTCTGGCCATTTCTTTGTCATCCCAAGCTCTGTCGTTGGTTCTTTTAGATCCAAGACTGAAAAATGAGCAAGATTGGTTGTTGTGTAAACGGCTAGGTCCGATCTTTTGATCAGAAAAAATGCCTTTGATGCCTCCAATACTACTAGCATGAACCAAATTCACATGTTGTACTTCCTGGAGGTTCATCGCAGGTGCAGCTCGTACTGGGTCTGGTATTTCTCTTTGAGAGAAATGTCCTTTGATAAGGTAAAAATGACTCTTGCCCAAATCAGTAGGATGATGTTCATGATCTTGAGGGTCATAAACAAGCAACTTCATTGTGGACAAATGATCAGGAGTATACCTGGTGGAGTCCAGAATTTGTGCAACGAATTTCACCATACTGTCCATCATCGGGTAGTCATCATCTTGATGATTTTTTAACCAAGATCGAATATTTGCCTGGTTCGGAGTGACTGGCTGACTGGTTGGTGTCATTTCGTGACGTCCTGAGCGATCTAATAGAGGGAAGGCCGAAAACGGTCTCAAGGGAGGAGGAGCAGGAACTCTGGGAGGAGGAACATGCGCTCTGGGAGGAATGTTTCCAACATACGGGTCCCAAAGACCAGTATGAATGTCCCATTGACCTGGTGGAGGACGGAGAGCTTGAGAGAAAGAAGAACGAGCCGTTCTAACTGACCTACCTCTTTCAGATCTCGAAGTGGACCTCGGAGAATGGTGATCACGATGATGGTGACGGTGATGGGATGCTCGATGACGACGTCTTGTTCTGGATCTGGAGCAACTTGATGTTGTGCGTCTTTCCTGTTTGTCATCATCTGTTCCAACCGGCACCGCAGGTTGGACTGCTGACGGTCGACGAGGTACGGAGATCGTTCCTGGAATTGCGGCTGGGGCTGCTACCGGAGTTGCTGGAGGAGCATGCGGTGTCAATGCCAGTCTTACTGCTGGCTTCGCCGGTGCTTTCGGTGGCCGAGGTGGAGTCGGGTCCACGTTGCCGGCCACAAAGTAAACATTATACACCGGAGTCGACATGGCTCAGAAATCTAGAGAAAGGAAAATGGAAAATGTGTTGTCTAATATGACAACTTGTTAACTGTACAAGGATTGATCAGTTAGACAACTAACAAGTGATAACGTATTGTTGCTTGCTCAACTGTACACCAAAAGGCATTCATGTGTACAAACACAATTCATCCATTTGGAATTCAATGCTGAGGCTTCAAGTGTGGAATTCAGAAAATTCATCTTATTGGTGACTATCAGTCGCCAAAATTGTCAAAAGTCAAATTCAAGTTCAAACTCAGTGGATTCAAGCTATTTTTGCCGGATAGCATACCGGGATCTATTCTCTCAAATGCACGCTTTGTGTCAGAGACACACGTTCAATCATTGCAATGAGCCACCGTGGCTGAATTCAAGAGTCAAATTCACTTGTGGATTCTCGCACCCCCAGGGGAGATACGACGCCTGGAATTCCAGGATCACGACCGGACTTTGACAGATCCCACGGCCGAAATACACACTTGCGAAGTCATGAAAGACGGTCTCTTTTCATGAATGCAAAGTCTGATTACCTCATGGTAGATTGAAGGCATCACTCGGCCATACCGAGTTAAAAAGGCCAAGCTTATCCGTTGACATTTGAATGTCAGGTTGTTTAAAAGAGAAACCAATACGACTCAATCAAACGTGATCATGAAATGACTGAATGACGGCATGCAGGTTTTTTGGGTTAGCCTGATCCCATAAAGTACTAACAGATACGAATATGACCACCAGCTATGACCCCAACATATTGGGTATGTCATCCAGGTGCATCATGCAGGTACGTTTTCACAACCTAAGGTGAGTGTCTTCATTGGCACAAGACTCACCAAAGGTCCTTGTGCCCCCTGCTATGAATTAAAATGCAACGGTATCCAAAATTTATGGTGGAAAGCAGTTGAAAACTAGTTGGTTGGAAGCAGTCGCAAGAAAGTGAGGAACTCTTTGGTACAGAGCTTGACACACACACACTAGACAAGAATGGATCATTATATGATCCGGCAGGAACTGAATCCTGAAACATGCAAACCAGACCTAGATGCAGGTACGTTTACACGGGTCCCGGGGGGGTGTCTTCGGTGGCCACCGACCCCCCCGGGACCCCGGTGGCCCCCTGCATTGAATTAGAATTAGAAAGGGAGAGGACAAAGGAAGAAAAAGAGAGAGAAGAAGTTTTACATCTATTTAGATGTTACACACACACACCCGGCCGGAGCCGGGTCAACCCTGAAAGGCAAGAGGAAGAAAAAAGCGGACACACGACGGGCAGACGGCCAAAACAGCGCAGGGGGGGGAGGGGAACAGACGGACCTCCAGAACCAACCTACACGGCGAAACGGACCTGACAAAAACAGCGCACACACCTAAACCCAACAACACGTTACGGAGAGGCACGCGGGGAAAGATTAGGGACCAATGGGGAACTAGTTGATGCCAGACAAAACCAAAACAAGTAATTAAAACCAGGATTCAGTCCCTAAATGCCTAAAGGTCGTGCGATTATTCCCTTCACCGGGACCGTGGTCAAGTCGTGCCGCAATGGCATAAAACAGCTTCCAAGTTCCAACGAATTAGATGCACAAAATGTTTCACCTCACCAGAGAACCAAAAGGAAAGAATACCACACCTGAAAGTCGTGTGCCTGCCTGATCATATGTCGTGAAATAATGCAATATGACGCTGCAAAAGATGCTGCAAAAACGGAGGTTTCTGGCAATTCAGAACGGCTTCACAGTTGAAGAAACGCATCGGCGAGGAATCCCTGGGACCACAAGATCAGCGGGACAATCTCAAAAGGCTGGAAAAACAGTATGGCCGGCTGTTGCAGTTTACTTAGATGAATTACCAACTTAAAATTCGTAAATTCGGTAGTCCGGACAGTCATCACTCACCCTGAAAAGGGTTGCCTCAATTGGCTCCATGGCACCATGTCGGAGCCACCATGGAAATCACACTAGACAAGAATGGATCATTATATGATCCGTCAGGAACTGAATCCTGAAACATGCAAACCAGCCTAGATGCAGGTACGTTTACACGGGTCCCGGGGGGGTGTCTTCGGTGGCCACCGACCCCCCCGGGACCCCGGTGGCCCCCTGCATTATCATTAATTTAGAATTAGAAAGGGAGAGGACAAAGGAAGAAAAAGAGAGAGAAGAAGTTTTACATCTATTTAGATGTTACACACACACACACACGCCCCGCTGCCGCGGGGCTTTTTTGGAAGAAGCATGACTGAGGCAAATGAAGATTCCGGTCAGCTGGGCTCGGATCAATTGATCAAAATGCCAGAGACAAACATACAAATTCTTGCTGTACACAGAAATGGACTATATGCGATCACGGAATGTTCAGGTCTTCATCATCATCAGGGAAGTCCTCTGCATCTACGCTCCGGGCCAAAACGTTGGCGGCGATCGCTAAGTGGCTGCTAAGTTGGGCCAAGTCCGCGCTGGTGAAGAGGCGAATGTTACTCTCCATCGGATCTTGTGGCGGAGTCTGAAGCAGCTCGAAGATTGGGGCATGGCATTGAACTCAGGATCCCGAATCAACGCATCATATAGGATGTGTGCCAACTGGCTGATCTGCAGCGCAGGGGCACCGATCCGACTTGGTCTGCAGTTTTCGGGGGAATGCCCATGGTAGAGGTATCATCCGCATCGTCATCTGCTGGTTCACCACCAGCTCATTTGTCAGGGATGACATTGTCCTCTTGATGCTCATGCGGCTCAGTTTGAAAAAAAGTGCATGGAACTTCTTCAATTTGGAAGTAGCGGCAACAATAGTTGGCAATTTTGGAGGCCTCACGGCCTCACGCCATCCATTGATGGACTGGCCCCACTTGACCCACAATTCCATGGAAGAAAAATGCCGGTCGGCGAAGACGTTCAAGTCCATGTGAATCTGCCTCGGAGATCCAAAGTTGTGATCTCCTGTTCGGGCCTTCGCCCACTTCAATCAGTTTGAACAGCTGGGTATGCACCACTCGTTGACGTGGTTGAAGATCATTCGTGCATTGGTTTTGTGGATGAGACGAATCCCACGAGTCACCATTCACCGGCATGGGAACGGATTCCATCGGGGCCGTGTCTCCGTATCCCGGGTTGGCTGATGATGACGAAGCACCTAGAGAAGGTCGTTGGCGCGAATTTGCCGAAGGAGCCAACCAGGAATCCATGCGGAGAAACTGAGGGGAAGCCAGGCTGGCTGCTGATGAGTCACGTTTTGTCATATTGAGAGCTGAAAGGGTAACACAGAGAAACAAGCAAAAGGGCAAAAGACACATAAGCGACAATGAGAAAAGAAAACATCATCATGAGCGTGACAAGGGAAGTATGATCCCAGTGCAGCAGTAGCGCGAGAGGTCAATTTTATTGTCGAGAGCAGTCACGGTAGGTAATTGGGAGGTAAGGCTTGATGACAAGACATACGCATAATGTACGGCTGTGTAGGGCTAGTGAATGGCAATTGAGAGCCAAGAATACCAACCTCTTGTGCCCGGGCCTAATTCGGGCGATTTTCTTGTAGTAGACTAGTAGACGACTGATGGTTTGCGGGTTGCGCAAAGCAAAGATGTCACCTGTGGCATCGCCCCAAGCGAAGGTGGATGTCGCCAAGCGTCACACCTGCCACGCAAAGAACCGTGGCCTCACCGGCGACTAACCGCGCCTAAGCGCGCCCAATCGCGCCACAGAATCCAGCCCAGTGCTGCAAGTGTGAACCCTGCCACGCAAAACGAAGGTAGATGTCACCAAGTGCCACGCCTGCCACGCGAAGCAAAGGTGGATGTCGCCAAGCGCCACCCCTGCCACGCAAAGTGCCGCGCCGTCACCGGCGACTAACCGCGCCCAAGCGTGCCACCGAATCCAGCCCACTGACATTAGCGCCCCGCCTGCCACGCAAAACGAAGGTAGATGTCACCAAGCGCCACGCCTGCCACGCGAAGTGAAGGTGGATGTCGCCAAGCGCCACGCCTGCCACACAAAGTGCCGCGGCCTCACCGGCGACTAACTCCGCCCAAGCGCGCCCAAGCTCGCCACCGAATCCAGCCCAGTGGCACAAGTGCCACGCCTGCCAAGCAAAACGAAGGTAGATGTCACCAAGTGCCACACCTGCCACGCGAAGCAAAGGTGGATGTCGCCAAGCGCCACCCCTGCCACGCAAAGTGCCGCGCCGTCACCGGCGACTAACCGCGCCCAAGCGTGCCCAAGCGTGCCACCGAATCCAGCCCACTGACATTAGCGCCCCGCCTGCCACGCAAAACGAAGGTAGATGTCACCAAGTGCCACGCCTGCCACGTGAAGCGAAGGTGGATGCCGCCAAGCGCCATGCCTGCCACGCAAAGTGCCGCGGCGTCACCGGCGGTTAACCGGGCCCAATCCAGCCCAGTGCCGCAAGTGCCAAGCGCCACGCCTGCCACGCGAAGCGAAGGTGGATGTCGTCAAGCGCCACGCCTGCCACGCAAAGTGCCGCGGTGTCACCGGCGACTGACCGCGCCTAAGCGCGCCCAAGCGCGCCACCGAATCCAGCCCAGCGCCGCAAGTGCCACGCCTGCCACACAAAAACGAAGGTAGATGTCACCAAGCGCCACGCCTGCCAAAGATGGTGTGGTGAAAAATGGTGTGTGACAAAGTTGTGTGTGAAAGATGGCGTGGTGAAAGATGGCGTGTGACAAAGTTGTGTGAAAGATGGAGTGGTGAAAGATGGTGTGTGACAAAGTTGTGTGTGAAAGATGGCGTGGTGAAAGATGGTGTGTGACAAAGTTGTGTGTGAAAGATGGTGTGGTGAAAGATGGTGTGTGACAAAGTTGTGTGTGAAAGATGGTGCGGTGAAAGATGGTGTGTGACAAAGTTGTGTGTGAAAGATGGTGTGTGTGAAAGGTTGTGTGACAGCGGGCGAGGCTCGGGCGAGGCGGAGGAGGGGGGATACAGAATCAAAAGCAAGAACCCCACAATACCCCACGCAAAGATTTGGGGGAAAACGGAACATAAACAGCGCACAAAGTGCTGTAATTTACAGCCTTTTGCGCTGTCAAAGGGCAAGAATCGGCGTAAATACCACAGTGTTTATCCTTGAGAGTTGAACAAAAAACGGTTATTTACAGGGTTTCACTCACCTCACAATCTTTGATTTTTCAGAAACGCGTAAATACCAGCGTTTTTTGCACTCATCTAAGCAAAAAATCGGTTCAAAAAGTGCAAAAAATGCTGTAATTTATAGGTGTGTGAAACCGTCACGGGCAAAAAACTGCGTAAATATCAGCGTTTCAGCGTCCAAAAGTTGCCAAAACAGCGCTATTTACAGTGTTTGGTGCCTTCCAGGTTTTCTTGACATTTCAAAAATTTTGCAAATACCAGCATTTTTTGCGATCAACTTGCCAAAAATGCTGTAATTTACAGTATTTTTTGCCAAACTAACGTTTTTGCTTGGGCTTGCCGGCTTATTGGAAACCCTCCGAAACAGGAAAACTGCCTATGTGGCTTCTGGTACCCTAGAAAAATAACACTTCCTGCGGCTGTTTCTGCTGCTGCCGTTGCCTCTGATCCTTTATTTTTCGTTTCTGGCTCCTGTTCTTCGGCTTTTTGGCTGACATGGCTGCCAAACTAGCGTTTTTGCTTGGGCTTGCCGGCTTGCGGCTGTTTCTGCTGCTGCCGTTGTCTCTGATCCTTTAGTTGTCGTTTCTGGCCTTCGGCTTTTTGGCTGACATGACTGCCAAACTAGCGTTATGAAGAACCGAGCCAGCTACACATTGGAAATCTTTAAAATATTTATTTTTTTATTATTTTGGTTATCATTGTATTCAACATTTTTTAATCATTTATTTTATCATCTTGATTTTTTTAATCATTTCAGGTATCATTTTTTATCATTGTTTTATTATTTTTTTTCATGGTTCATTATTTTTTCTTCCAGTGGTGCAAAAATTTTCCAAAAAATGAAAAATTGCAATTTTCCTCGGGTTTTTTTTCATTTTTCCGTTTTTTTTTCATTTTTTCAATTTTTTTCATTTTTGCTTCCAGTGGTGGAATTGATGAAAAATGATTAAAAAAATGATGAAAAATGATAAAAAAATGATGCAAAAATAAAAAAAATAATCAAAAAATGAAAAAAAACGAAAAAAAACTCGAGGAAAATTGCAATTTTCCAATCCGGAGCCTTAAATTTTTGGAAAAACACAGCATGTCGCGACTTTCCTACCTTTTCGCGCATCTGCATTTTCTTTCTTCTGACTCTTTTTCTTCGCTGATTTGCTCTTTTCTACTCTTCTCTTCTCTCTGCCTTTGCCCAGCTCTGCTTTTCATCTGTCTATATTGTCGGAAGTTTGACTTCTAAATTTCCTTTAAATATTTAAAATAACAATAATAATATACTAATATCAAATAAAAAATATTTCCACTATCATTACCTGTAGTACCGCGCAAGGTGGTGGCGGAAATTTCAAAAATAGGAAACGTATAGGACATATTGATTGTTATGAATTACGGATGGCAGAGCGAATCCATTGATGGACCGAAAGGTGGTTGGAGCTGGATTTTTTGGAGGACTTGCAATGGTTACAATGGTTATCTGGTCGGTCACCTCACCCAGAATTTCTGAATGTAGTGTGGCGTAGTGCAGCTGTAGTTGTAGTTGTAGTGTAAAGGAGTTGTAAATGTGGTGTAGTGTAATTAGTGTTGTGTAGTTGCAGTTGCATTTGCGGTGGTGTAATGAATGTAGTGTAATGTAATGTAATGTGGGGTGGGGTGGCATAGTGTAGTATAGTGTAATTGAGTGTAGTGTGGCGTGGTGTGGTGTAGTGTGGTGTAGTGTAGTGTAGTGCAATGTAGTGTAGTGTAGCGCAATGTAGTGCAGTGTAGTGTAGTGTAGTGTTATTGAGTGTAGTGGAGTGTAGTGTAGTGTAGTATAATCTAATTAATGTAATGTAGTGTAGCCTTATGTAGTTGTAGTTGTGGTTAGTGTAATGTAGTCTGATATAGTGTAGTGTAGTCGCATTTGCAATTTTGCAATTGTAGATTGTAGATGTAGTGCAGTGTTATTCAGTGTCGTGGGGTGTAGTGGAGTGTAGTGTAGTGGGGTGGAATGTAGTGTAGTGTAGTTGTAGTGTAGTATGGTCTAGTGGTGGTTGTAGTTGAAAATGTTATAAAACTTTCAAATTTTGCTCACTTTTGCCAACGTGCAGAACCCCTTGCACCTGCCACGGAAAACGGCATCTGAACGTCAAAAAGTGCTCCGAACCCCTCATGTTTTTACACTGTTGACATCGAAACGTGCTTCGCACCACAAGGACGTGCACTTTTTCAACATCTCAACTTCCAAAAGTGGTCCGAACCCCTGGTGTTTTTAACATTTTGACTTCGAAATGTGCTTCGTGCCACAACGGCGTGCTTTTTTTAGACATCTCAACTTCCAAAAGTGGCCCGAGCGTGAAGTGTTTTTAGCTTTTTCACTTGCAAATGTGCTTCGCGCCACAACGGCGTACACTTCTTCGACATCGCAACTTGGAAAAGCGCTCCGAAGGTGAGGTGTTTTGTACATTTTGACTTCGAGATGTGCTTCGCGCCACAACGGCGTGCACTTTTTCCACATCTTATCTTCCAAAAGTGGTCCGAACCCCTGGTGTTTTGTACATTTTGACTTGCAAATGTGCTTCGCGCCACAACGGCGTGCAATTTTTCATCTCTCATCTGGCCAGCTGGCTCCGCACCCGCCGCTTTACAGTAGCGAGCCTACTTTTCGACCCTCCGGAGCCCCAAATCATTGGAAAAACACAGTGTTTCGCGACTTTTCCTACCTTTTCGCGCATCTGCATCTTCTTTCTTCTTACTCTTTCTCTTCTACTCTTCTTTCTTCTAATCTTTCTCTTCTCTCTGCCTCTTCCCTGCTCTGCTTTTCATCTGTCCATATTGTCGGAAGTTTGAC
>CAMXCT020005674.1:0-11049 GCA_947184155.2 Cladocopium goreaui | reverse complement strand
CGTTTTTGGAAATGCTACAAAACCCTCACGTTTTCCTTACTTTTGAGAAGGTGCGCAATCCCTTGCGCCTGCCACGCGAAAGCACATCTGAACGTCCAAAAGTGCTGCGTACCCGTCAGTTTTTTGCACTTTTGACTTCGAAACGTGCTTCGCGCCACAACCGCGTACACTTTTTCGACATCTCAACTTCCAAAAGTGGTCTGAACATGGTGTGCTTTGTACATTTTGACTTCGAAATGTGCTTTGCGCCACAACGGCGTGCACTTTTTCGACATCTCAATTTCCAAAAGTGGTCCGAGAATGGTGTGCTTTGTAATACTCGGAAGTTTCTGGAAATTCGGTATCTGGGTAGTCAATTTCGGGGCAATCTGCTTCGGCAACTGTATTGGCATCTGCGTGTGCAGTTTCTGAAGCAACTTGGTCGGCAAGGGCGTCCTGAGTGTCTGCAGCTGGATCCTGTAGCTCGGCACGAATGTCCTCGTAGGTCGTTGGCGGCTCGTCTTTCACTGGCACGGGGTCAAGTAAAAAAAGAGGGTCAAACCTAGATTTTTCCTCGGGAGGTACAGCTGACGCCAAAGGCAGCCTCTTCCAGTGCAAGAGCTGAAGATGCACCACCAGAGTCAATGAGATCCTCATGATGCGGTCGCGGCTTCAGAAATGTCCGCCCAGTCTGGCCACCAGTGGGAGCTTCGGCGCTTTCAGCTGCCTCTACCTGCGGCTAACTGCGATCAGCTGAATCGGGAGCGCTCAGAGCAGCCCCTTCCACCGGACCTTCTGGTACCATAACAATGGTGAAACAGAAAAAGAGTGAAAGTGACAGGGCGAAGCGTGGACCTAAATTGCCTGTTTAGGAGTTCTTTCCCAGCAAAACCCATCAATACGGCTGATAACCAGAGAAAAGAGGTGACCAACAAGAGGGTAACCAGATTGGACTCCTCAACATCAACTATCAGCGTGCGCCCTTTTACGATGGGCACTTGAGCCATGCGTCAACAGCATGCAACCCTGACCAAGTGGTTGTTAGGTTGGGGATGCATCTATTTCCAACTATGGCTACTCTACATGTATAACGCTTCTATACATGTGGTGCATAGTGTGCATTAAGTATTCAGCAATTCTACTTCGGAAAGTTGGTACCATGACTCTACGACTACTACCGCAAGGTGTGAGCTAATGTAGATATATACACTATACATGCGGGGGTAATGGGGTCGTAATATTTCCACTAAAAATATATAGATTGGGGTGGTTTGGACTAGGCTAGAGTAGAGAAGGTAAGTTTTGGTAAGACTGGATTAGACTTGGACAGCATATAAGATTGAATTTAGATATGTTTCTAAGTAGCTAGGTAGAAGCGATACATAGACAGACAGATAGATAGACAGGTAGTTAGGTAGACGAGTTAGCAAATAGATAAACACACCCATCATGAACTATTAAAATCTACTGTAATAGATCGGTCTAATTCAGCATATATTGTTGCCTTCATTTCTATCTTTATCTGTGTCTTGTTTGTTCCTGTATGCCGATCTCGATATACATCCACCATTACCAATATCTACCAGACTTCCACGAGCAAGCACAGTGCATGGGCGTGTTTTTGGTTCAAGGTGGGGTGGGTCATCCCACCAAAAGTCAGATTGACATAGTACCCTTTGATTTTTTAAAAAATGTCGGTTACCCCAAGGTTGGCCACGAAAAACACGGTTTCTTCGCAATTCAAAGCACTTCTAAAAGAGTTTTGGGCCTCCCTATCTGCTGTCTTCGCATTGCGTTGGTTCGGGCTCAGCAATAGAAAGGGACATGCCGCTGTCACGTGTGCACGGGCCGCGGGTTAAACCCATGGCAAAAGTATAAGCCCATGGCAGGTCTGTCAAACAAAATTTTGAACCTCACGTTACTTCACTCAGAAAACATTGCGCATTTGGTTCAACCCCACCTAGTCACCTAGGCAAGGTACTGTTGAAGTCTTAGTTTCAGCAAGAATGTTGGTAATCAAAGCCGGCATGCACCCCAAAAACAATGTGATTTTTGCAGGCGATTTTTTCAATGAAATTCTGCTCCTCTGCTGAGTTGCCCCCAAATAGGAGTGCCGGGGTACCATGCGTTTCCACGCTAGGTTTCAGGGTTGCTCCACCAATTCACCACTTTTGCTGCCTCGGGGCTCGTCCAAACTGGCGCCCGGGATGTTTTTCAGCAGGCCCATCACTAATCCCGCAAAGAGATCGCCCGAGGTCTGGCAAATACCTCCACTGGAAGTGGGTCACAACCTCTTGTACGAGAAGGGCGTTTCACATGGACACGCTCCGGTTATTAGCAATTATCCGCCACAAACTTTCATATCTATCTATCATATCCATCCACCCATCCATACATTCACCCACCCACCGATCTATCTATCTAATCTATCTATCTATTTATCCTTTCCAATCCTATTATCCATCTATCTATCTATCTATCTATCTACCTATCTATCTATCTATCTATCTATCTATGTATCTATCTACCCATCTATCTATCAATCTAAATATCTATTTATCTATCTATCTATCTATCTGTCTATCTATCTATCTATCTATCTATCTATCTAATCTATCTACCTGTCTATCTATCTATCTATCTATCTATCTATGTATCTATCTATCCAATCCAATCCAATCCAAACCAATCCAACCCAATCCATTCCAATCCAATTATCTAATCTGATCTAATCTAATCTAATCTAAATCTAACCTAATCGAATCTTAATCTAATCTACACTATCTATCTATCTATCTATTCTATCTATCCTATCTATCTAATCTATCTATCTATCTATCTATCTATCTAATCTAATCTAATCTAACCTAATCTAATCTAATCTAATCTAATCTTATCTTATCTTATCTATCTATCTATCTATCTAATCTAACTATCTATCTATCTATCCATCCATCCATCCATCCTTCTATCCGTTCTATCCTATCTATCCTATCTATCCTACCCATCCGATCCTATCTGTCCTATCTGTCCTATCTATCCATATCTATCCTATCTAACCTATCTATCCTTTCTGTCCTATCTATCCTATCTATCCTATGTATCCTATCTATCTATCTATCTATCTATCTATCCATCCATCTATCCTATGGATCCTATCTGCCCTATCTGTCCTATCTATCCTATCTGATCCTACCCTATCCTATCCTATCAACCCTATCTTTCCTATCATTCCTATCTTTCCTACGTACTGAAATTTTATGTGCCTGGGTGAAGAACTGCAAAGAAGCAGCGGGCAGAAGCTGAAGGATGTTTTGGCCACATGCATTAGCCTGTCAGATCATTAATGTTTGAATTAAAGGTCATGGAGCCTGGTGCATTTAAACTTGACTATATTGCAACACAAGCTGGGCAAAGCAGCGCTGGCATGCCGGAAAATGGTTGCCGGACCAGGAGGAGGAGGAAGCAGAATCCTTTTCAAAGAAGCTCATGAAAGTGACCAGTGTTGCGTGGCAGCCCCACGCAACACGTCACTATACACTACACGCTACACTACACGCAACACTATCGAACTGCTGGCACGGGCAGCATTTTGGAGCTTTGAGGCTTCAAGGAAATGAAATGGAAAAATACAAGTCAATTTTTCTGTCCTGGCCGGAAATGCTGCCCCTGGGAGCGTTTCGGCAGCGTTGCGTGTAGTTTAGCGTGTAGTGTTGCATGTATTGTAGCGTGAGTGTTGCGGGTGGTTTGCAGTGTAGTGTGCGGCGGCTGCCATGTAGCTTATTTTGCCTCGTGTTCAGCTGTGTGCAGGTGAAGGGTGAGGCACACACTGGGGGAACTATGAGAACAACCACCGAAGGATGATCCCCTGGAAGTAGCTGGTGGCGGGAAGAAATTTGCAAGACCAAAAATACAAGAATTCCTTTTCTTCCTTCGGTACTGAAATTTTATGTGCCTGGGTGAAGAACTGCAAAGAAGCAGCGGGCAGAAGCTGAAGGATGTTTTGGCCATTTGCATTGGCCTGTCAGATCATTCATGTTTGAATTAAACGTCATGGAGCCTGGTGCATTTAAATTTGACTATATTGCAACACAAGCTGGGCAAAGCAGCACTGGCATGCCGGAAAATGGATGCCGGACCAGGAGGAGGGAGGAAGCAGAATCCTTTTCAAAGAAGCTCGTGAAAGTGACCAGTACTGCGTGGCAGCCCCACGCAACACGTCACTATACACTACACGCAACACTACACACTACACTACGCGCAACACTACCGAACTGCTGGCAGGGGCAGCATTTTGGAGCTTTGAGGCTTCAAAGGAATGAAACGAAAATACAAGTCGATTTTTCTGTCCTGACCGGAAATGCTGCCCCCTGGCAGCGTTTCGGCAGCGTTGCGTGTGGTGTAGCGTGTCGTGTTGCGTGTAGTGTAGCGTGAATGTTGCGGGTGGTTTGCAGGTTGTAGCGTGCGGCGGCTGCCATGTAGCTTATTTTGCCTCGTGCTCAGCTGTGTGCAGGTGAAGAGTGAGGCACACTGGGGGAACTATGAGAACAACCAACGATGGAGGATCCCCTGGAAGAAGCTGGTGGCAGGAAGAAATTTGCAAGACCAAAAACACAAGAATTGCTTTTCTTTCTTCGGTACTGAAAGTGAAGAACTGCAAAGAAGCAGTGGGCAGAAGCTGAAGGATGTTTTGGCCATATGCATTAGCCTGTCAGGTCATTAATGTTTGAATATTAAAGGTCATCGAGCCTGGTGCATTTAAAAACTTGTCTATATTGCAACACAAGCTGGGCAAAGCAGCGCTGGCATGCCGGAAAATGGATGCCGGACCAGGAGGAGGGAGGAAGCAGAATCCTTTTCAAAGAAGCTCATGAAAGTGACCAATGTTGCGTGGCAGCCCCACGCAACACGTCTACACTACACGCTACACTACACGCTACACTACACGCAACACTACCGAACTGCTTGGAGGCAGCATTTTGGAGCTTTGAGGCTTTTAAGGAATGAAATGAAAATACAAGTCAATTTTTCTGTCCTGACCGGAAATGCTGCCCCCTGGCAGCGTTTCGGCAGTGTTGCGTGCAGTGCAGCGTGTCGTGTTGCATGTAGTGTAGCGTGAGTGTTGTGGGTGGTTTGCAGTGTAGCGTGCGGCAGCTGCCATGTAGCTTATTTTGCCTCGTGCTCAGCTGTGTGCAGGTGAAGAGTCAGGCGCACTGGGGGAACTATGAGAAGAACCAACGATGGATGATCCCCTGGAAGTAGCTGGTGGCGGGAAGAAATTTGCAAGACCAAAAATACAAAAATTCCTTTTCTTTCTTCGGTACTGAAATTTTATGTGCCTGGGTGAAGAACTGCAAAGAAGCAGTGGGCAGAAGCTGAAGGATGTTTTGGCCATATGCATTGGCCTGTCAGATCATTAATGTTTGAATATTAAAGGTCATGGAGCCTGGTGCATTTAAATTTGACTATATTGCAACACAAGCTGGGCAAAGCAGCGCTGGCATGCCGGAAAATGGATGCCGGACCAGGAGGAGGGAGGAAGCAGAATCCTTTTCAAAGAAGCTCATGAAAGTGACCAATGTTGCGTGGCAGCCCCACGCAACACGTCACTTTACACTACACGCAACACTACACGCTACACTACACGCAACACTATCGAACTGCTGGCAGAGGCAGCATTTTGGAAGCATTTTGGAGCTTTGACGCATTTTGAGGCTTCAAAGGAATAAAATGAAAATACAAGTCGATTTTTCTGTCCTGACCGGAAATGCTGCCCCCTGGCAGCGTTTCGGCAGCGTTGCGTGTAGTGTAGCGCGTGGTGTTGCATGTAGAGCAGTGTGAGGGTTGCGGGTGGTTTGCAGGTTGTAGCGTGCGGCGGCTGCCATGTAGCTTATTTTGCCTCGTGCTCAGCTGTGTGCAGGTGAAGAGTGAGGCACACTGGGGGAACTATGAGAACAACCAACGATGGAGGATCCCCTGGAAGAAGCTGGTGGCAGGAAGAAATTTGCAAGACCAAAAACACAAGAATTGCTTTTCTTTCTTCGGTACTGAAAGTGAAGAACTGCAAAGAAGCAGTGGGCAGAAGCTGAAGGATGTTTTGGCCATATGCATTAGCCTGTCAGGTCATTAATGTTTGAATATTAAAGGTCATCGAGCCTGGTGCATTTAAAAACTTGTCTATATTGCAACACAAGCTGGGCAAAGCAGCGCTGGCATGCCGGAAAATGGATGCCGGACCAGGAGGAGGGAGGAAGCAGAATCCTTTTCAAAGAAGCTCATGAAAGTGACCAATGTTGCGTGGCAGCCCCACGCAACACGTCTACACTACACGCTACACTACACGCTACACTACACGCAACACTACCGAACTGCTTGGAGGCAGCATTTTGGAGCTTTGAGGCTTTTAAGGAATGAAATGAAAATACAAGTCAATTTTTCTGTCCTGACCGGAAATGCTGCCCCCTGGCAGCGTTTCGGCAGTGTTGCGTGCAGTGCAGCGTGTCGTGTTGCATGTAGTGTAGCGTGAGTGTTGTGGGTGGTTTGCAGTGTAGCGTGCGGCAGCTGCCATGTAGCTTATTTTGCCTCGTGCTCAGCTTTGTGTGCAGGTGAAGAGTCAGGCGCACTGGGGAACTATGAGAAGAACCAACGATGGATGATCCCCTGGAAGTAGCTGGTGGCGGGAAGAAATTTGCAAGACCAAAAATACAAGAATTCCTTTTCTTTCTTCGGTGGGTGGAAGAAATCCTGCACCACCTCTATAACTCTATAACCTTACATTTGCTAATGCATAACTTGTACCCATGCACCCCAAAGCTCACTGTTGAATGACATGTTAACAGGTGGTTCAGGATTTCCGTCGCTCACACAAATCCACTTTGATCACTGTGTCTTCAATCAATAATAACTTAGGAGCGCGAAGTTTCAAGTGTAGGCCTTTGAAAGTGGTGCAGGATTTCTTCCATCAACAGTACTGAAATTTTATGTGCCTGGGTGAAGAACTGCAAAGAAGCAGCGGGCAGAAGCTGAAGGATGTTTTGGCCACATGCATTAGCCTGTCAGATCATTAATGTTTGAATTAAAGGTCATGGAGCCTGGTGCATTTAAACGTGACTATATTGCAACACAAGCTGGGCAAAGCAGCGCTGGCATGCCGGAAAATGGTTGCCGGACCAGGAGGAGGAGGAAGCAGAATCCTTTTCAAAGAAGCTCATGAAAGTGACCAGTGTTGCGTGGCAGCCCCACGCAACACGTCACTATACACTACACGCTACACTACACGCAACACTACCGAACTGCTGGCAGGGGCAGCATTTTGGAGCTTTGAGGCTTTTAAGGAATGAAATGAAAATACAAGTCAATTTTTCTGTCCTGACCGGAAATGCTGCCCCTGGGAGCGTTTCGGCAGCGTTGCGTGTAGTTTGGCGTGTAGTGCTGCGTGTGGTGTAGCGTGAGGGTTGCGGGTGGTTTGCAGTGTAGCGTGCGGCAGCTGCCATGTAGCTTATTTTGCCTCGTGCTCAGCTTTGTGTGCAGGTGAAGAGTGAGGTAATTCCTTTTCTTTCTTCGGTGGGTGGAAGAAATCCTGCACCACCTCTATAACCTTACATTTGCTAATGCATAACTTGTACCCCCGCACCCCAAAGCTCACTGTTGAATGACATGTTAACAGGTGGTGGATTTCCGTCACTCGCACAAATCCACTTTGATCACTGTGTCTTCAATCAATAATAACTTAGGAGCGCGAGGTTTCAAGTGTAGGCCTTTGAAAGTGGTGCAGGATTTCTTCCATCAACAGTATCTATCCTATCTATCCTATCTATCCTATCCTATCTATCCTATCCTTCCTATCCTATCTATCCTATCCTATCTATCCTATCGATCCTTGCACACGCAACCCCATGGAGAACCAAGGGACTAATGACTTGAGATTACAAAGGCGGCGTTTACATTCCGCTCTACATTCAAGATATTCAAGAGTGGGCTCAAACCCCATACACACACATATATATATATATACATATATATATATACATATATACATATATATATATATAAATTATGCATATATATATATATACATATATACATACATATATATATATATACATATTATGCATATATATTAGATATATATACTACTTAAAGTTTAAAGGAGATATCAAACATCATTCTCCGTCCCTGCCACGAATCCACCCTCGGCGCCGCCTGCCCAAGTGGCATTTGCCCAGCCATGTTGCTCCTACAGGGGCAAGGGTGTGCCTGCATTTTGGGACGTGGGAACCTTGCGGTTTCCAGTGATTTCCCCGAAACGTTGGCCAAGAAACTGCCATCTTATGGTAGCCGGCTGCCAGGAAAAGTTTTGATTGGTTTCCAACATACCAGTATGGATGACAGCCAGCCTGAAACCCTCATTTCCCATGGCGCACAGCATTAATCTGAAAAACCGCATGCACAAGCTTCTCCCCATGGGGGCTAGGCCACAATGGAAGAACAAGAAAGGAGGGGTGCAAGTCTGGAGCTTGAGATGTTTGAATGCCATTTCCTTGTTCCAAGTATAGCCCAGGGATGTTACGACTTGAGAATTCACGAGAATTCTGTAAAAAGAAATCAGTGGTTTCTAAAGTAAACCACCTGCAGGATGATTGGTGAATTGAAACCATCATCCATGTCAATGTCGCTCTGTGCCCTTTGAAAGGTCTGATGGGAATCCAGCCCCCTTTTTTGCTCGTCTCCCCACTGTTTGCCAAGCGACTGCAAAGAAGATAGCGAACGTTGTCCACTCTACGCCCTTGGCACGGATGGGACTCCCATTCTCTGATCAAACAAGCCTTCACCCAAGCATATTAAATACCCCCCATGACTGGGCCCAACAAAATGAATATGACCAGTACCAAACCAGGGATTTCGTTTGGGTGCATTACCACAAGGCTGGGAGAACTGCCAGCATATTAGTGATCAGAGCCCTGGGCACGGAAATGCGTGTAACGAAGGGCAAGAACCACGGATTTTGGCAGACCACTGTTTGAGTTCTTAGACCATCAATATTTTAGGTGGATTCTACATGTTGATTCTGGTGCCACACAAGCACAAAGCAACAGAACATGCCCAAATCTGGAAAATTCCCCCCTGTCTGAAGTCTTTGAGGCCGAAATATGCCGCAATCCAATAGGGACCCTTGACAAATAGGCCGAACATATCCCATGAAAACCTTGGTCCACTCATCCAAGGTGAGCTGAAAACTGATTTCCGAGGTTTTGCAAGCACTTCCAGAAAATGGTGACCAGTTTCCGTTTGTAGAGATTGAAATTCCGAAAAGACCGTGCTTGTGGCTTACCATCCCATACTCCACCCAGTGAACTGTCCAGCTGCATAGGAGAGATTGGTGGAAAAGCTGATCATGGCCTGGCTTTGCATATATGAAACCATCTGTACTTAGAATATTTGCTGGGATAATATAGTGACAAAGTATGGGGTATGGGCACCTAGATATTGAAAACCATGGTTTCCCCTGGGGACAATATCTATGGCTGGTGGGTTTACCATATCTATATATCCATATTGTCTGTGTAGCCCCGTCTAGTGAGTCTAGTGGTTGCTAGTCCCTGGGGATCCGTGAAATAAACTGGACTATTCTGGGGATCAAGGCTGAAAACATCAATGTTTCAATGGATGTTCAAGCTTCAGATCTATAGCCAGTGGGAAGTGAAACCCTTCAGATTCGCTGGAGTTACCCCATTTAGCTGGGACCCTGAAACCATTAACTTCATTCCCACACTGGCACCCCCAGCTTACTTCTTTCACATTGTTATATACATATATTCCCACCATTCCCACTGGCTGAGAGGAACGATGGTTGTGCCATTCCTGCATTCATCTGTGTCCGGAAGGAAACTTTGAGATTGGATTCAAATTCAGGTGGTCCAAGCGAAAGCTGCGCACTATCTTGTGGGTGTCCAAGGGCAAACTAGGCACTAAAATACAAATAATTACATTCATCCTAGGGTTGAAGTCTGAAAGTCAGATAAAATCATATATAATATATAATCCAGAAAGAAACTTGGCAGTCTGGCAAAGAAATCAGGGTTCCCACCCTGGAAGCTCACATGGTATGCCAAGGAGGAAACATGTTCAATCATTGCGGGGACAAACAAACTTCAAGGTCACCAATCACCAACCCAAAGCATCAGCCAACTATCGCTGGTTGCATTCCCTTGAAAATATTGCAACAACTAGACGACGGATGGCCCGAGAGCGTAGAGGAGCAGAGTCTTCTGTTGTTAGTATGGAGACACTATATTAAAGATGTATTATAGGCAGACGAGAAGAGTAGTATCAAGACAATATATGACTAGTACAAGACAATAGTTTGCATCGTATTTTTGTAAAGTTTTTCATACACAAAACTTTTTACAGACAGACGCTTTTGCACACAGAGACTTTTACACACAGAGACTTTTACACACAGAGACTTTTACACACAGACGCTTTTACACACAGACGATTTTGCACATAAACACTTTTACACACAAACACTTTTACACACAGAGACTTTTACACACACAGACGCTTTTACACACAGAAGCTTTTACACACAGAAGCTTTTACACACACACGCTTTTACACACAGACGCTTTTACACACAGACGCTTGTTACACATAGGCTCTTTTACACACAGACACTTTTACACACAGACGCTTTTACACACAGAGCCTCTTACACACAGACGCTTTTACACACAGACGCTTTTGCACACAGAGACTTTTACACACAGAGACTTTTACACACAGAGACTTTTACACACAGACGCTTTTACACACAGACGATTTTGCACACAAACACTTTTACACAAACACTTTTACACACCGACGCTTTTACACACAGACGCTTTTACACACAGAAGCTTTTACACACAGAAGCTTTTACACACAGACGCTTTTACACACAGACGCTTTTACACACAGACGCTTTTACACACAGGCGCTTTTACACACAGGCGCTTTTACACAAAGACCCTTTTACGCACAGACCCTTTTACACACAGTTCCTTTTACACACAGTTCCTTTTACACACA
>CAMXCT020005673.1:0-12214 GCA_947184155.2 Cladocopium goreaui | reverse complement strand
GCAGCGTCAGGGACAAACACCTCGGCTTCCGCTGGCAGCTGGTGATGATTTTTTGAAGCCCCGGATGATGGGAAGAAAAGATAAGAAAAGTAGAAGCAACAGGAATATAAGAAACAACTATTGGCATAAGAATGGAGATTAAAAAAGGTAATGGAGATAGTCGCGAAAAAAACACATGAAAATAGAGAGAGAGTTAACAATACTGATGAATAAAGGACGAACATGGACGAACAAAGAAGGAAATACAGAACAAAAATACGGAGAAGCATGGGGAGAATTAACGAACCGGATAAACCCACAAGGCAACTTCTTCCAATAATGAGCACCAAATGTTGGGAAGAGAGGAAAGACAAAGGAGGTGGTGGAGGATCGAGAAGTAAAACAAGGTTGCGTGTGACAAAGCTGTATGTGACAGATGGTGTGTGACAAAGAAAGATGATGTGTGTGACAAAGTTGTGTGTGTGAAAGATGGTGTGTGTGAAAATTGTGTGTGAAAGAGAGCGTGTGACAAAGATGTGTGTCAAAGATGGTGTGACAAAGTTGTGTGTGAAAGATGGTGTGTGACAAAGTGGTGTGAAAGATGGTGTGTCAAAGATGGTGTGTGACAAAGTTGTGTGTGAAAGATGGTGTGTGACAAAGTTGTGTGTGAAGGATGGTGTGTCAAAGATGGTGGGAAACAAAGTGGTGTGTGAAAGATGGTGTGTGACGGTGTGTGAAAGATGGTGTGTGACAAAGTTGTGAATGAAAGATGCTGTGTCAAAGATGGTGTGTCAAAGATGGTGTGTGACAAAGTGGTGTGTGAAAGATGGTGTGTGACAAAGAAAGATGATGTGTGTGACAAAGTTGTGTGTGAAAGATGGTGTGTGTGAAAATTGTGTGTGAAAGAGAGCGTGTGACAAAGATGTGTGTCAAAGATGGTGTGTGACAAAGTTGTGTGTGAAAGATGGTGTGTGACAAAGTGGTGTGTGAAAGATGGTCTGTGACGATGTGTGAAAGATGGTGTGTGAAAGATGGTGTGTGACAAAATGGTGTGTGTAAGATGGTGTGTCAAAGATGGTGGGTGACAAAGTTGGGTGCGAAAGATGGTGTGTGTGAAAGATGGTGTGTGACAAAGTGGTGTGTGAAAGATGGTGTGTCAAAGATGGTGTGTGTGTGTGTGCCAAAGTTGGGGTAAAAGATGGTGTGTGTGAAAGATGGTGTGTGAAAGTGCCGCGCAGTGGCACCCCTGCCACGCCTGCGATGCAAAACGCCCAGTGCCACCCCTGCCACCCAAAACGCAGGTGGGTGTCGCCAAGTGCACGCCTGCCACGTGCTGAAGGGAAGGTGGATGTCACCAAGGGCCGTGCCTGCCACGTGAAACGACGATGGATGTTACCAAGTGCCACACAGCTGCCACGCAAAGTGCCGCGACGTCACCGGCGACCAATCCCAGCCCAAGCGCGCCACCAGAGCCAGCCCAGCGCCATAAGTGCCACGCCTGCCACGCAAAACGAAGGTAGATGTCTCCAAGTGCCACGCCTGTGCCACGCCTGCCACGCAAAATCCCAGCCCAAGCGCGCCATCAGAGCCAGCCCAGTGCCATAAGTGCTACGCCTGCCACGCGAAACGCAAGTAGATGTCACCAAGCGCCACGCCTGCCACGTGAAACGAAAGTGAATGTCGCCAAGTGCAACGCCGGGCGACCAATCCCAGCCGAAACGCGCCACCAGAGCCAGCCCAGTGCCATAAGTGCCACGCCTGCCACGCAAAACGAAGGTAGATGTCTCCAAGTGCCACACCTGCCACGTGAAACGGAGGTGGATGTCACCAAATGCCACGCCTGCCACGTGAAACGAAGATAGACATCACCAAGTGCCACGCCTGTGCCACGCCTGTGCCACGCCTGCCACGCAAAGTGCCGCGACGTCACCGGCGACCAATCCCAGCCGAAACGCGCCACCAGAGCCAGCCCAGTGCCATAAGCGCCACGCCTGCCACGCAAAACGAAGGTAGATGTCTCCAAGCGCCACGCCTGCCACGTGAAGCGCGCCATCAGAGCCAGCCCGGTGCCATAAGTGCCCAGCATGCCACGCAAAACGAAGGTAGATGTCTCCAAGTGCCACGCCTGCCAAATGAAACGGAGGTGGATGTCACCAAATGCCACGCCTGCCAAGTGAAACGAAGATAGATATGCCACCAAGTGTTACGCCTGTGCCACGCCTGCCACGCAAAGTGCCGCGGCGTCGCCGGCGACCAATGCCAGCCCAAGCGCGCCATCAGAGCCAGCCCAGTGCCATAAGTGTCACGCCTGCCACGGAAAACGAAAGTAGATGTCTCCAAGTGCCACACCTGCCAAGTGCCACGCCAAGTGCCACGCCTGCCACGCAAAGTGCCGCGGCATCACCAGCGACCAATACCAGCCCAAGCGCGCCACCAGAGCCAGCCCAGTGCCATAAGTGCCACGCCTGCCACGCAAAACGAAGGTAGATGTCTCCAAGTGCCACACCTGCCACGTGAAACGAAGATAGATGTCACCAAGTGCCACGCCTGCCACGTGAAACGAAGGTGGATGTCACCAAGTGCCACGCCTGCCACGTGAAATGAAGGTGTCAGTGCCACGCCACCAATTAAGTGCAACTTGTGCCGCGCCTGCCACGTGAAACGAAGGTGAATGTCACCAAGTGCCTTAAAGTTGTGTGACAAAGTTGCGTGTGAAAGATGGTGTGTGTGTGTGACAAATGTGTGTGTGAAAGATGATGTGTGTGAAAGATGATGTGTGTGGAAGATGATGTGTGACAAAGTTGTGCGTGAAAGATGGTGGGTGACAAGTTGTGTGTGTGACAAAGTTGTGTGTGACAAGGTTGTGTGTGAAGGATGGTGGTTGACAAAGATGTGTGTGAAAGATGATGTGTGACAGAGATGTGTGTGAAAGATGATGTGTGACAAAGCTGTATGTGAAAGATGGGTGACAAGTTGTGTGTGACAAAGTTGTGTGTGAAAGATGGTGGTTGACAAAGATGTGTGTGAAAGATGGTGTGTGACAAAGTTGTGAAAGATGATGTGTGACAAAGCTGTGTGTAAAAGATGGTGGTTGACAAAGATGTGTGTGACAGAGATGTGTGTGAAAGATGGTGGTTGACAAGTGTAAAAGATGATGTGTGACAAAGTTGTGTGTGAAAGATGGTGGGTGACAAGTTGTGTGTGACAAAGTTGTGAAAGATGGTGGTTGACAAAGATGTGTGTGAAAGATGATGTGTGACAGAGATGTGTGTGAAAGATGATGTGTGACGAAGCTGTATGTGAAAGATGGTGGGTGACAAGTTGTGTGTGACAAAGTTGTGTGTGAAAGATGGTGGGTGACAAGTTGTGTGTGTGACAAAGTTGTGTGTGACAGGTTGTGTGTGACAAGGTTGTGTGTGAAGGATGGTGGTTGACAAAGATGTGTGTGAAAGATGATGTGTGACAGAGACGTGTGTGAAAGATGATGTGTGACAAAGCTGTATGTGAAAGATGGTGGGTGACAAGTTGTGTGTGACAATGTTGTGTGTGAAAGATGGTGGTTGACAAAGATGTGTGTGAAAGATGGTGTGTGACAGAGACGTGTGTGAAAGATGATGTGTGACAAAGCTGTATGTGAAAGATGGTGGGTGACAAGTTGTGTGTGACAAAGTTGTGTGTGAAAGATGGTGGGTGACAAGTTGTGTGTGTGACAAAGTTGTGTGTGACAAGGTTGTGTGTGAAGGATGGTGGTTGACAAAGATGTGTGTGAAAGATGATGTGTGACAGAGACGTGTGTGAAAGATGATGTGTGACAAAGCTGTATGTGAAAGATGGTGGGTGACAAGTTGTGTGTGACAAAGTTGTGTGTAAAAGATGGTGGTTGACAAAGATGTGTGTGGAAGATGGTGCTGTGGAAGATGGTGCTGTGGAAGATGGTGTGTGACACAAAGGTGTGAAAGATGGTGGTTGACAAAGATGTGTGTGAAAGATGGTGGTTGACAAGTGTAAAAGATGATGTGTGACAAAGTTGTGTTTGAAAGATGGTGGGTGACAAGTTGTGTGTGACAAAGTTGTGAAAGATGGTGGTTGACAAAGATGTGTGTGAAAGATGATGTGTGACAGAGATGTGTGTGAAAGATGATGTGTGACGAAGCTGTATGTGAAAGATGGTGGGTGACAAGTTGTGTGTGACAAAGTTGTGTGTGAAAGATGGTGGGTGACAAGTTGTGTGTGTGACAAAGTTGTGTGTGACAAGGTTGTGTGTGAAGGATGGTGGTTGACAAAGATGTGTGTGGCAAAGTTGTGTGTGACAGATGGTGGTTGACAAAGATGGGCGGCGTAGGCGGAGGCGGAGGCGGCGGAGGCGGCGGAGGCGGCGGCGGGATACAGAATCAAAAACAAGACCCCCGCACAGACATGTGGGGAAAAATAGTGAAACACGTATCAAAGAAACATAGGATGAGAGTAGCGGGAGACAAGTAGAGAAAAAGTAGAGAGACAAATGGGGGAAAAGGAGGATACAACACAGGGGCAAAAACAAGGAGAAAAATGGCTGCAGTATGTTGATGGTTTCCACCTGAAAATCACCGGTTTTTAAAAAAATAGATCATTGACAGTAAATATAATGACTTGATCATCACAGATAATAGTAATAATAGTAGCAATAATTAATAGATAATAATACATAATAATCTGGTTGGTGGTTTCAACCACTCTGAAAAATATTAGTCCGTTGGGACTATTATTCCCAATATATGGAAAAACAATGTTCCAAACCACCAACCAGTAATAACTCAATTCGAACTCCAGCCACAACTTAATTGTTTCTTTTGCTTCAACGCGAACGTTCGCGGCCGAGGCACGGCAAATTCATAGAGCGATCCGTGGAATCTGCGAAGGCAGCTGCCGGGAGATCGGCCAAGTGGAGCAAATTCCTGGTTTTCAAAGCGGGGGTCTTCATCTTTTGAGTATGAACATATATGAACATGGTTGAAACTGAATGAACATACTAATAAAATATATAGATATATATTAATATTGTTATTATTTTATTATTACTATTATTATTATTGTTATTAATATTATACATATTTATATTTATAAATATATTTATTTATATATATTTATTTATATTTATATATATTTAAATATACTTAAATATATTTATATATATTTATCTATATTTATCTATATTTATATATATTTATATATATGAATATGAATATATGAACATGTTCATGAACCTAGACCCTCCAAATAACCTAAACAAATGGTCAAAGTATAGTTGATTTTGGGGTAAAACACAGGGGTACAAACGGAGGGTCAGGGAAAATGCATGAAGTGGCATGTTTTGGATTCTATTGGTGGCACTGGCAACGATGGCATGGGTCAATGGGATTCGTATCTCCAAGAGGGGAAACATCGTAAGGAGGGGGTGACACACATCAATCACATACTGTACGCCGCGGACATCACGCAATTGACAGGGTGTTCCTACCTCGTTGTCAATTCCTGACTACCTCGTTCTTGGGGTGCTACTACGTCTTTTTGTAACCTAAAATATTGTATTTTCGGCAACCGGGGTATGCCCTAATACATCCTAATACTATTCTTCACTGAACCAAATAAAAACCATCAAACACGTCAAATAGAAATTATGTGATTCACGCCGCCACATGAAGAAGAAGAAGAAGTTTTCGCAGAGGCAGCGCCACATGAAGTTTATCCACGGATTGTTTCAAGATTGGTGACTCGGTCTTTTGGTCGAATTTTCAGCCCTTTCTCAAACAAACAATGGCCGAAAACCTTACAGCCTTACGGCGACCATGCGAAGAACCTGGCTGAGTTCGGCTTGAAAAAGTTAAGCGGATCTTTTCGTGCCACTGGAAAATCCGGAACATTCCGTAACATGTGAAACATGTGACATCACTGCCCTGAATTGCGACATAAAATGGATTGTCAATCTTGTTGCGTCTACACCCATATATTTGATTCAAGCATATTCAAGCTATAGGATGCTACAGGCTACAGCTGATCAGCTGATCAATGGTCAACCGGTCTTCTCTCAACGTGTGCCCACCAGTTCCCACGGAGGCGGGAACTGCGTCCTGACCAGAACCCGATAGCCACACACTGCATGAGGCATGTCTGGTGGGAGGTTCAAGACGCAATCTTTCCCCAGTAAAGGTTCCCGCAGCACATCCGAAAAGGCCGCGGGCAAGCCACTGTTGCGCTCCTCACGGATGGTACCGAAAGCGTTTTATCCCTACAGAATGATCACCCTTAGAGTCACAAGTTATCTTCAAGTTATTGGTCGAAACGCATCGGTATGTATTGATATCCATTAGGGGGCCTGGGCCCTATACCTGGGTCTTCACTGGCACCATCCCGAAACCCTGCAACGGGCTTGGGCCAACCTCAGAGCAATCCCTAGCCCAGTCCATGTTTTCTTGATGTTTTGAATGTGTTCTGATTTCATGCGATCTGAAACTGAAACCAAGATGATAGTGAGACCAACTATAAATATCACCGTGATTAAACACCAGTAACAATAATCACCACTTGGACAATGTTGACAATGATAACTGGTTGGTGGTTTCAACCCCTCTGAAAAAAATTTGTGAATTGGGATCACTATTCCCAATATATGGGAAAAATGTTCCAAACCACCAACCAGATAATAACTCCCCATCCATTCATCCCAAGCATGTTTTGCCCAATCCCATTGCTCCGGTCGAGGGATCACGGTTGGCAAACGTGCCACCCGGCCATCGAGAAAATTGCGACGTGTGTAGTCGTTGATCATCAACTCACAACACGCCTTCGTCCTCAAAACGGGCCGTGCCCCGAAAATGGGAGGGGTTACCCTCTGGTAAACTGTTACATAACTATGGAAAATCACAATCTTTAATGAACTTTAATGGGTACATCAACTATCTTTAGGGCCATTTTCAAAAGCAAACTGTTGAATTATCAGAGGGTAAACATCACCTTGTAAAGGTTACAGAGCTTTGTGGCGGTTTTATGAGGTCATGGGAGGTGCCCCGGATGATTTACAACGGAAAATCCTTCTACAAATGGATGATGACTGGTGGTACCTCATGACTTAGGAAACCTCCTTAAGTGACAAGTGCTGGAAACTTGGGAAACCATGTGGAGGCACCATGGGATGATGGCGTTGTGGCTCCGTGGCAGTATCTGTTGGAAGACCTGAAAGATCCAGAAAGACCAATTCCCTGAGTTGTTCATGGTTTTTTGTTGCTTCTACTTTAAATCGCATCAGCGAATCCCATCGTAATTATATGGCAATCTTCCCTACCAATCTGTTTTCAAACGCTGCAGCGACATCAGTGACCATAGCTACACCATGCCAAGCTTCATGCCATAGCTGGTACTCGGCAGAAATTTGGTCAGATCCGTTTCAGGCCCCTCAGGTCGTTCACCGAAACAGGCTCCAGAGGAGGCAAAGATGAACTTGCAGCCGACTCCTCGTTGGTGCCAAGCTACCAACCAACCAAAGCTATCCAGATTTTCTTCACTTAAAAGTCTATCCTCCAGGAATCAAACATGGGAGATCCATGGGAAATCTTCAGACATGATAACGTTTTGATTGGCAAAATATATGGGAACATCGTCTGCAAAGGGGGATGTTTGAGGACATCAGAGGGTAGCAAGGCAAGAATATGAAGAACACACCCGCATATGCCAACTTGGAACAGCAACACACACGCGCATACGTATGATTGTGTAAAATCAGTCATCATTCTATATAACATCAAATAGGGTAGAAATATAAGGAGGATCAGTACCGTCGGCTGCTATACAGCAGCAAGTGCTTGCACGGCCAGTACCCTTGCCAGTGGGCGAAGGGGCGGCGTGCCCAGCATCCTTTTACACCGTTCTAAGCCTCACGCAGTTGCAACCCCGGAGACCACAGAACCTATTCGGACAATTCTGTTAATTGTCTCCCCCTCAGTGCGGGCATGAGATAAAGATTTTACCAAGAAATTCATGGGCTGCATGCCCAATGGATTGGGCCTAAGATCCTGCGTGGCGTGGCATACAGCGTAAAATGCAGCCGACCACGCGTGCGGAAAAGAAGGGGCACCTGATGCCGAAAGGATTGGGGTACCTCCTAGAATACGGGCAACAAAGTAGGCCAGGAAGCCCACTGCTCCTTGGCAGTCCAACATTGATGCAATGGGACGAGATCCGCATAAGGAATCAGACCATAATTAATAATATACATATATATATGTATATATATATATATACATCAAATAGACTTGGAGTAAATGGAGGTTTCCAATTCATGAGGGTACCCCCAAATCATCCAGTCGTCATGGATGACCATGACTTGGTATTGAAACCTACGGTGATTTGGGGATCGCCATGGATCGCCCTGGATCGCTGTGTCCATCGTCAAGATGACCATGGCCCTGGCCCTGGCTATTGACATAAAATGACCATTTGCCTTAAAAATAAGGATGTTCCCGTTCGCAAACTGTTGTACGGCACACACACACATATATATATACCAGAGGCTAATCCAAAATGTTACTGTTTACTGGAGATGTTGTGTTAGGACATGCGCTTGTGCCCAATTCTAATCATTCGGTGGAAGAAACACTCATTCACCAGATTTGACTGAGTATGCCATCTGGGTACCAGGGTTTTGACCCATCATGTAAAGCTTACTCTCTGGTAAACTGTTCCATAACTATGGAAAATCACCATTTTTAACAGGTAAATCAACTATGTCTATGGCCATTTTCAATATCAAACTGTAGCAAATTAAACTACCAGATGGTAAATATGGGTAAATCATTCTTAAGTCCTCATTAAACACCATCAAACGCCATTAATTAACCACCATTCACCATTAAATTACCATTGATCACCATTAATCACCATTGACCCATGGCAACCTGTAGCAAATTACCAGAGGGTAAACATCACCAAGCATCTTTTCCGGCATACCTCGAGCAAATTTCGAGTTCCCTCCAGGTTCACCTGTGAGTCGTCGGTGGGTCGATACCCTCGACTTGCCCGTTGCGGTAAAGGTACGGCATATATGGGGTGAGTTTCACCATGGTAAAGGTACAAACGGAGGGTCAGACAATATCTGCAATAATCTATTATAGACTACATATATATGAAATATATTATGTAATATAAAATATATAATATATATATATATAATATATAATATATTTATTGTATAATATAAAAAATATAATATATAATATAAAATATTTATTGTATATTATAAAATATATAATATATAATATATAATATCTATAATATCTATAATATCTATAATTTATCTAAGATTTAAAAGGTATGCTTTCATATGGTTCTATCTTATGCCAGAGGTTCGTGGCGGTTTAAGGTGGCAAGTTTGGTGGCAAGTTCGGTGGCGGTGGCAGTTAGATATGGCAATGTGGGTGGCAGTTTCAGTGGCAATGAAGACTTGGTGGCAAGTTTGATGGCAGAATGTGATGGCAAAAATGGTGGCAACCGTATTTTGGTGGCAAAGGGGGTGGCAACTTTGCATGGCAAAAATTGAGCCGGAAGTCAGTTTAGCAATCACATTTTGGCGGCAGCAGAGGTGTCAAAATTTGATGGCAGCTTTTTGGGCAGAAGAGGTTGCAAACACCTTCAGTCACAAAAAGGCGTTGAGTGTACATGGCACATGTTGACAGAAAGGGTGTGAGAGACTTTTTGGCGGCAAATGGGGTGGTAAGTTGATGGCAAAAGTGCTGGCAAAATTTGGTGCTACATCAACTATAGAGAGAGATGACAAAAATCATGCCAGCCCTATTGCACCTTCAGCGGAGGCGACACCCACCGACCCTATGAATTAAACAAGAAACCAAGCAAATATGATAGGCTGGCAGGTTGTTTTCAACTATCCCTTTGCTGGCTTTAGCCCAGCGCACGCTTGTCCTTTCAAAACAATTCGCGCTAGTTTTTGGTTGCCATCATTGCCCGTTAAAAAATAAGGCATATTTTTGTCAAAAATCATTCTTATTTTGGCAAAAATTGACCTTATTTCTTGACGGGCAGGTGGGCAGCTGCCTGGGCAAAATTTCGCTCAACATTTTTTTCTGTGCCCCACAATGTTCCAGCATGGCTTCACAGAAAACCATTAGACAAAAACACAGCCGAAAGGCAATTGCTGACCAAGTGAGCTGTAAACACAACAATTTCTGAGCACTAAGTTTGATCATTCGACACCACAACAATCTGATTGAAAATGTTCACTTGCTTTGCATATGACACAATTTCAGAAGCCGCTTGTGCAAGCCAACGGCTGCATACAATATCCTGTGGCCACGCAATGTGCCATCTGCTTTTCCCACTTACGCGTCCAGTCTTTAGCCCGTGCCACAATTTTTGCCATAGCTTTGCTACCTGTGTTGCTATTGCTTTTTGCCCGTAATGAAGTTTGCCCTTTCGTTGCCGCGTGTGTTGCCAAGGGCTTTTGCTCGCAACCCAATTTTTGCCATTGAATTTGCCGCCCGTGCTTTTACCCCCGCCACGTATTTGCCACTGTTTTTGCCACCGATGTTGCCGTTACCTTTGCCCCTGTCGGTTTTTTCCATCCATGTTGCCCTGCAGATTGCCACCGCCATTGCCATTGCCATTGCTTTTGCCCTCGAGGTTGCCATGCTTGTTGCCATCAAATTTGGGCGCCTAATAGAGCATTGTTCCTGAATTTTAGATAATCTATAATATATATATATATTATAAAAAAAAAAAATATGTATACAATAATATATATGTATATAATATATATAATATAATATAATATAATATAATATATTATAATAATATATAACATAATATAATATAATATAATGTAATATAATTTAATACAATATAATATAATATAATATAATAATATATAATATAATATAATATAATATCATATAATAAAATATAATATAATATAATATAATATAATATAAATTAATATATATAATATAAAATAAAATAATATAATATAATAATATAATATATAATATAATATAATATAATACAATATAATATAATATAATATAATTTATAATATAATATAATAAAATATATGATATATAATATTATATATATATATTTGAATAAATTAAAATATAATATAATATAGAAATTGAATTTTATCATATGTAAAATATATACACAGTATATATAATAAATAAAATATAATTGATAAAATATAATATATAGTATATAAAAAAAATATAGAAAATAAAATCTATAATATATAATATATATAATTCAAATTATATTATATGATATAAAATAAATAATATAAAATAAGTAAAATTTAATAAATAATAATTATATAATATATGATATATAAAATAAATCTAAATAATATATAACATATTATTTATATTATAAAATATCTATAATATCTATAATAGAAAAACATATAATATATAATAGATAATATGTAATATGTAATAAATAATATATAATATAATATATCATATGTAATATATCCGCCGGCCCCTGCCTAGCCTTGGCCTAGGCGGGGCGGCGCCCGGGATCACCGGAGGTGTGCGGCATGGCCCTGTGCGTGCTTTGGCTTCGAAGGCTCGGAACCTTTCCAAGCTCCTCTATACTTTGCTATGCTACCTTCCTGGGCCGAAACTCCCTAGGCCCCACAAGCTGTAAAACCTTCGCAGCAGCTTTCGAAGGCCTTAGAAAACGTCAAAACCCTCCGCAGCAGCTTTCGAAGGCGTCCCGCGTGCTTTGCCATAGCACCTCCCTAGGCCTCGCATGCTGTTTCTATATTAGGCTTCGAAACTGCTACGTGGCACGTTTTGGGCACCCCTTAAAACCCTCAAAACCTTCGCAGCAGCTTTCGAAGGCCTTAGAACGTCAAACCCCTCTGCAGCAGGTTTTGAAGGCGTCCCGCCTGCTTTGCCATGGTACCCCCCTAGGCTGCACAAGCTCTTTCTATTGGGCTTCGAAACTGCTACGTGGCACGTTTTGGGCACCCCTTAAAACCCTCAAAACATCCGCAGCAGCTTTCGAAGGCCTTAGAACCTCAAAACCCTCCGCAGCAGCTTTCGAAGGCGTCCCGCCTGCTTTGCCATGATACCTTCCTAGGCCCCACAAGCTGTTTCTATTGGGCTTCGAAACTGCTACCTGGCACGTTTTGGGCACCCCTTAAAACCCTCAAAACCTTCGTAGCAGCTTTCGAAGGCCTTAGAACCTCAAACCC
>CAMXCT020005672.1:0-12216 GCA_947184155.2 Cladocopium goreaui | reverse complement strand
GGAGCAACAAAACAGGATACCGCAAGGCATCCATCTCGAAAAGCTTCAGCCAAGCGGTCACCTCTCCAATTTCCGGAAACGTTTTGTAGAGTTCAGGATTGGATCTGATTCTCTTCGTGTTGCTGGCAATGAGGGCCTGAAGCTCTTGCTTTTCTTCTTCTTGCACGACAGCGTCTAAGTTGCGTTTTCGGGCTGGTACGCCATCCCTAGTCAAGTACAAGTACTCCTTGTACACCTCCGTTGTGACTTTCCGTTGCTTCCAAAGCTTCTCAGGCCATGCGCCCAAGACCTGGTAACGAAACAGCTCGTCTGTCCAGACAGGGGCATAGGTTCCGGCCACACAGAGTCCGCCACAAGACAGGCGAGCCGTGCCAATTTTGTTTGCCCAGACATAGAAAAATCCACGGTCTATGCTCATCTGCAGTTTCTTCCTGCGCAAACCATCGCCACACAAGTCCGTTGGCGAGACATTTGGTTTAAGCCTTTCGAAAACAAAAGCAGAAACGGTTCTATCAACTTCGGACTTGAACTGGAGCATGACATGGGCATGGAATTTGCCTGACGCACAAGTCTCCAATGTCGTGCACCAATGGCGCACTTTCCAAGGCTGGAGGTGATTGAGGACAAAGACATTCAAGGCAAGCCATTGGGCCGGATCAGCAAACCCATTGTAAGTAAGAAGGACTGATGTGCCTCGTACCCGATATTCATTGCGCTGCGCAGGAGCTGGAACCATTGACAAAGGATGCTCCGCACTTCTGCTGGCAGCAGAGCCATCACGAGCTTTTTTCTTCGCAAGCTCCCAAGAGGCTCTAGCTTCATTTAATTGCTGTTGGTGCCGCACATCTCCGCCACGATCTGGATGAGTCTTCAATACAAGCTTCCGGAACACTTTCACAATGTCATCATCGCTGGAATCCCGTGTGCAACTCGACTGCACGTTGTAGAGCGGAGCCAAGGCATGCAATAGAGCTACAAGAGCTCGTTTGGCCACAAGCACTGCCGAGCACCCCATGACTTTGCACAAACAGGAGTTGCCACGTCAAGTCACCCTCGAACAACAAAAATGGCGGCAACAGCCTTTGGATGTGGCAAAAAACAGCACAAAAACCATGATGTCCAGCTGCTACTCCGCCTACTCCGCTACTCCCGGCAAAGTGATGCCCCTAGATCCTATAGGCAGAAAGACATTTCAGGCAACAGGTCGGAGTAAGACGAACAAGAAAATTGAGATTTCCAGACACTGTCTGCAGTCTAATTGCCATGATGTCCAGCTGCTACTCCGCCTCCTCCGCTACTCCCGGTAAAGTGATGCCCCTAGATCCTATAGGCAGAAAGACATTTCAGGCAACAGGTCGGAGTAAGACGAACAAGACAATTGAGATTTCCAGACGCTTTCTGCAGTCTAATTGCCATGATGTCCAGCTGCTACTCCGCCTACTCCGCTACTCCCGGCAAAGTGATGCCCCTAGATCCTATAGGCAGAAAGACATTTCAGGCAACAGGTCGGAGTAAGACGAACAAAAAAATTGAGATTTCCAGACGCTTTCTGCAATCTAATTGCCTACTCCATCCCGTTTTAAATTAATACTATTATTGATTAGGGGGATGTACGGAATTGTCGGTGTACATGCTTCAGAGTTCACAAACGTTAGGAGTCTAGGGGGGAAAGGGGTACAGAGAAAAGACTCAAGCCCGACTATCAGCACGCAGCACGCCCATTCTTGCCTGGAAGTTCCAGAAGAAGTGCGACCTTGGCGACACCGGAACCATGGGGAAAAAATTGGCTACAATCGTGTGTCCTAGCTTTAGCTCTGCGAAACTACTTGCAATGTGGGGCAACAACGATCGTTCCTGACACGAATGGCTCCTATAATGCAACCTACTGTCTGACAAATCCGAGCTGTCCTAGTCCATCCAGTCTCATGGTCTCTCTCACATGTGACTAGCTGCTTTGGGGTCCACACGGCGCACTCCAACAACAAATGGTCACTTGTGCTGTGGTGACTAGAGAAACGGCTGCAGCCACTAAGAGCACTCACATTGACAAGAACAGGTGCTACATTGACAAGAACAGGTCACGACATCGGCAACCCAAAAAAGCAATAAACAACTGCAAACCCAAATACACGTCAGGGTGGTACAAACGGCTACTGCACAACCCCACAATTGCCAAGTCTGGTTGTGAAAGGCTTGCAAAACAGAACTGAGCTTGTTCAAATCACAACCTATCTTCTTTGAAGGTACAAGGAACTCAGCCCCACCGCGAGGCAATGGAATGAAACGTTGTTGCATTGTTACACCAACAGTATGAAAACACAAAGCAGCAAAAGTCACACTGAAGCTACAAAACGCTTGACATGACATCAAAGCACAAAAGAATAACGAAACCCAACTTGTTTGGAGATGTTTGGTTTGCAAAGGGCGCGAACGCACGCAACGCGACAATGCTTGGAGGTACATAAAGTCGGTCACCGCACAAGCAACGAGTTACACGCCGAAGATAGTTGGAGTCTAGAACTCCCAGCGCAAGCGTAACGTATCCGTACGTCCTGCAACTATTCCAAGGAAGTCCGGCTCCATGCCGTTATTAACCCGTTAGTGTACCGACGCACGGGTGAAACGGTGCATACGGAACTCTTCCCACCCACCCACCAATGGTTTTTGAAAGCCAACCCGTTCACACCGGTGTTTAACGTGTCCTGGTGTTTAAGGTGAACCACACCGGTGTTTAAGGTGTACCACACCCCTGGTGTTTAAGGTGAACCACACCGGTGTTTAAGGTGTACCACACCCCTGGTGTTTAAGGTGAACCACACCGGTGTTTAAGGTGTACCACACCCTGGTGTTTAAGGTGAACCACACCGGTGTTTAAGGTGTACCACCCCCTGGTGTTTAAGGTGAACCACACCGGTGTTTAAGGTGTACCACACCCCTGGTGTTTAAGGTGAACCACACCGGTGTTTAAGGTGTACCACACCCCCGGTGTTTAAGGTGAACCACACCGGTGTTTAAGGTGTACCACACCCCCGGTGTTTAAGGTGAACCACACCAGTGTTTAAGGTGTACCGCCACCACGGTGTTTAAGGTGAACCACACCGGTGTTTAAGGTGTACCACACCCCCGGTGTTTAAGGTGAACCACACCAGTGTTTAAGGTGTACCACCACCACGGTGTTTAAGGTGAACCACACCAGTGTTTAAGGTGTACCACCACCACGGTGTTTAAGGTGAACCACACCAGTGTTTAAGGTGTACCACCACCACGGTGTGTAAGGTACACCCCACCTGCAACCCTGCAAGCCCGCCTACGACCCTGAAACCTCCACCTACGACCCTTCCAGGTCACACCTGCGACCTGGAAATCTCCTTGTATAGGGAGCGCACCTACGACCCACAAACCTCCACCTATGACAATTCCAAGTCACACCTACCACCTGCATATCCCCTTGTAGGGAGCGCGCCTACACCCAACGATTCACTACCCAACGAGTGCAAATGTTTCTGGTTGCTTATGTGCTGCACACAAATTCCCGCGCTTCTGCGTGAACATGGCCACACGCAAAACCACGCGTATGTTTTGAGCAACAAAAACTACAAGTAGTCGCTATACATTACACACCGTCCAGAAACAGTGACAAAATTTGCAGCATTGTAGAGATTAAGTCACTAGAGCAATTTCTGTCCGAAACTGTGAGCGACATTGCTCATCTTACAAAGAAGCTGCAAAATGACAGCTCTTTTTCCCAGCAGATTGGCCTCGAGTTACAATGGGCAAAACTTCGGCTCCATGCGTCTGCTTGCCAGCTCGAAAAATGGAGGAAGGTCGAAAAATGCTCTTTACACACATACAGTTGCTCTCACTTAGCCTCGGAGGCCGGCCCCTCCACTTCCTTTGCCTTGGATGGAAAGCGAAAGCATGAAAACGAAATGGGGGAGACGCTGGGAATGATCTTACACAATCAAAAGAAGGCCACCCGGCCTCCTCAACTTCCTTGCTCTTTGCATCTAGGAGGAGTTGCAGATCTGCCTTTGACAACCCTTTGGCAGCCTGCCATTCATGAACATGAGGACACACAGCGTCCTGCACGTGAAAGTCCGCCCAGCACTCACGCAGAGGCAGAGAGGCGCCTTGATTAGACGGGTCCGTTTGCGGAGGGCATTCTTTTCCATCTTCTTGGCTTCGCGGGCTGCTTTCTTCGCAGCTTCATGCTTGTGCTTCAAATCTTGGAGCTGTTCACACAGCACGGCCTCACACATAACAGACTACAGTCGTCTCCAACATCACCCCAACACAGATTCCCAAGGATAGGATGCCCGCTCAAGGTGAACTGGCATGGGGGGACATGGATCACTGGGTGATGCCAGGCTGAATGCGATGACTACCTACCTGCCTGGCTTCACCTACTCAACTGTCTACCTGACGAACTCTAAACGACATGCGTGTGGACATGCATCAGCGCCCCGTGAACTACAAGACTGCCGCACGATCTTTTTGCAAACAAACTTGTTTTAGCCGGTCCTATTTCTGGGACCGCAAACTGAGCTGCAAAGTGGCTTCGCTCCAGTGGGCCTCCCTAGTACTAGCTGGCAAATTGCATCGAATGCGGCATTCAGGCTGATGCATCTGTACAGCACGTCGATGACAACATCGTACCACCCTGAAAAACCGTGGATAACAAGTAACTGTAATGGGTCGACATTAAATCTGGCGAAGACTGATTTGATCGAATTTCAGATGTGAGATATCGGAAGATTGAGACACCACCCACTTCTTCGCGTCCTGTGGTGTAATGTCCTTCGACCACGGCTGATTTCCCACCATCCTTAGACTTGTCTACAAGCACCATAGGCAGCTTGGCTCCTTGACCGCCCTGACACCCTGGCCCCCGACTAGATAACTTCGCACTTCCCTGCAGCTGCCCCAGTTTTCAGCAGCCTAGTTCGAAGTTCGATTGCCAGCAGCAACCCTACAAAGGCAAAATCAATGTCCACATGCATCCCATTCTCAACTACTGTAATGCTGCATTTCAAAACGAACGTGTATACATGTGGAACTCCACTCTAAGGTAGCCTACGCTTACGGTTTGCGCTCCTTGTGCCTTTTGACCACGCGTGCGGGTGCAATGCAGGTGTTTTCTGCGCTGATGCTTCGCGGCTGCGCCCTTCGCAAGGGCCTCTGCAGTCTCTACGCGCCCCTTAGCCACTGCGTAAAACAACCTTAGACTTGCCATGACTTGCCCAAGAACAGCCACCATCTGCATGAGACAGAACCATCTGAACACATAGACAAACAGTTCCTCAAATAAACGCACAACTTGGAACACAAGCATGCAACTGCGGAAACTGACGCAATGCGAAACACTGCCAAGTGGCGCTGTTTGTCCACGCAGGTCCAATATGTTCGGGTCTGCGCCCACCGACAGCAAGAACTTCGTAGTTAGAACGTGGCCTTCCCGCGCTGCAAAAAACAACGCGGTTTGCTTCAAATCCTTGGTGCCGAGAGAGAAGAACAAATGGGGTAATTTAAGTAACTGCCAATGTCTTAAAATCACATCTCTTCGCATTGGTAACAACAGGCACAGCCTGGTGAGCGCAACAACAACCCAAATAGGCGGCTCAACGCAGCAAAATGGTGAAGACGCGAGCGATTTCACTTGGTCCATCGCAACCCTTTCGCACGAAATGGACGTTGGACGTCAAAAACTAAGTAAAATTGCGATTTTGAGGTGTCACGAGCAACTCTTACATGCGAAAAATGGAGGTTCGACGTCAAAAACTGAATAAAATTGCGATTTTACTTAGTCTATCGCAACCCTTTCCTTTCGCACGAAATGGATGCTAGACGTCAAAAACTGCGGTAAAATTGCGATTTAATTTGAGGTGTCCATCGCAACCCTTTCGCACGAAATGGACGTTGGACATCAAAAACTAAGCTAAAAATTGCGATTTTACTTGGTCCATCGCAACCCTTTCACACGAAATGGTGTCACGGGCAACCCTTACACGCGAAATGGAGGTTCGACGTCAAAAACTGAAATAAATTGCGATATTACTTAGCCCATCGCAACCCTCTCGCACGAAATGGACGTTGAACGTCAAAAACTGAAGTAAAATGGCGATTTCACCGGTCCGGTCTCTGTGTGTAAAAGTGTTTGTGTGTAAAAGCTCCTGTGTGTGAAAGTGTTTGTGTGTAAAAACTTCTGTGTGTAAAAGTTTCTGTGTGTAAAAGCTTCTGTGTGTAAAAGTGTGAAAGTTTGTGTCCCTTGCAGGGTTACAACTTGGCTTTGGTGCGAGCTGACATTCATTGAGTATTTGGTAGTGGAACTGGACTATGGGAAGATGTCTGCAACAGACTTGAGCAGTTTCGATGTTGCTTTGTAGTAGTTGAAGCTGCCGAAGTTGCTTTGAGATATCGACCTGTGGGTCTGAGGGAATCTACACGGAGTTCAAGACACTTCAAGTACTTTATTTAGCTTTATGATACTGAGCGAATGCTTCCAGAAGCATTCGCTATGCAGTTGAGTCGGGATGCTATGATTCCATCGATCTCGGAAGTTCTTTGATCTCTTGGAGCAGTATGGATCTAACTGAGATGGTTGTGGATCATTCATTTCAATTCTCGACGTTGCTTCGTACATCTGATGATGTTTGTGAAGCCTTTTTGCAAGAGGTAGTCAAGAGGTGTTCTTGCGAGTATGCGAGATACTCCGGCATTGTGAGGACAATGCCTACGTATCTTCTTTGACCTTTGGGTATTTGATCTGGAGATCTATTTTGTGATCTTTATATCTGTGGCTTATAGCTGACGTTTGGTTATTGCAGTAAGCGAACTACTTTAACGCTATGACTGTTTATGACTGGACATTAGCTGAGAAGTCAAGCAGATCTTTTGAGTATGTGAGATACTTCGGCATTGTGAGGACAATGCCTACGTATCTTATTCAACCTCCGGATACTTGATCTGGAGAGCTGCATTATGATCTGGATGCCTGTGACTTGTTGCTGACTTTTGGTTATGACAGTGAGCGAACTACTTTAGCGCTATGACTGTTTATGACTGGATATTGGCTGAGAAGTCGACATGAGGTTCCCATGTTGTTCTGTATTGCAAGAGGATTTTGTATAGGAATTTGAGTGGAACATTTCGTTCTTGACTAGCCGTGTGACTAGTCTAGACGTTTGATAGAGACTAGTAACACCGGCTAGCTGGTTACTTGCGTTTGGACGAGAACCAGTTTGATTTGAGAACTTTTGGAAATGTTTCTGACATGAAGGACAGTTTTGTGACTAGGTGATTTGTATATCATAGCAGTTCGGAATTGTTTCAACAACCTTTGAGGGAAGGTTGTGTATTGGAAACCTGGAATCGAGTTTCCCAGTTGAGACATCGGCTCAAGGGAGTGGTGTCAAGTGTTCCGAAGAGAACTGAACTGCAGTGTCACCTAGGGCACTTGAAACACCACACTGGAACTTCTTGCTTCCTTTCTTTGTTTGTGGGCTGTGGCCGTGTGCCTGCCCTGGTTCTTGTTGACCTGTTCCGTTGTGTGTGGCGTCTGGAGAGAAAAGAAGGAGTCTGACGTGCACTTAGGAGTCGGGGTGGAACAAGTTCCTTCACTTGACATTGCAGAGAAGTAAGTAACTGCGGAGATGCAAACACAGTAGGTGTTTGTGTCTGGCGTAGTAATTTTACGAAAGCGTTGATTTGGGTACACGAGAGGTGTACTTGGGTTTACGTTTTTCACATGGTAGCGGAGCCCTGAAAAGGGCTACCCACACCATCTTCCGCTGACCCTTGTTTGTGACAAGATGCTAAGGACGTCATCTAAGGTGAGATTGGGATCTTGGGTATTGGAGCTCCGTGTTCTATGCGCAGCCTGTTGTCATGGATGCGGAAGAAGGTATGGCGGGCATCAGGAGGGAGCCACCATTGATTGATGCTGCGGCAGTGTCAACGTCTGGGAAGGAAGGTCACTGTGATGCACGTGCCAACTCGGACGATGAGTTGACGAGTGTGAGTGACGTCCCGGAGAGGACAGCTGAGGAAGACCTGCTCAGAGAGGTTGGGCTGAATGATCCTAGTTAGGCCATAGTTTGCTGGTTTAGGAAGAGACGTCAATAGACATAGCTTTTGTGCTCTGCGGTTGGCTGCCTGGAAAGAAATGATCCGTTTAGCTCTGTTTTTGATGCAGGAGCTTGAAACGTTGAGCTGTTTGTGACCTAGAGGTGTATAAGGTCGTTGGCTGAGAGAGGTAAAGCTGGAAGCGACAGAGAAAGCCGTTGGGTCAGTCTTGTGATGTTTGCACATGAGAAGTGTGCGAGTTTTGGTTTCCAAGAGTATGAGATTTGGATGAACCTCCACTCATGTTTCCGCAGCTGTTTGTGACTGTTTTGTGTCAAGAGTTCTGCGACCGTGGCTGCGTGTGTGCGTTTCGAACATGGAGTCGCTCAAGCTCTGGGTTGCTTTGACGCCTAAGCAGTTGGAGGAGTTGAACAAGGGCAATGAAGTATTTCCAGATGAACACTCCGGCCGTTTTGGTCTACGTTTGGGACCTAAGGAGGCTGTGGATCGTGCCCAGTACTTTATGGATTGGACGCCTGAAGGTTTGAAGGGTGAACACCATCAGAAGGACTATGCGGTGATGGAAATGGAAATCTTTGCGCTCGGGTACCTTCTAAAGGTTGAGAGTGGAATCTTGGAGAAGACTAGGCCCACTGAGTACCGCTGGCATGGGCCTGTGAAATGTGAAGAGTGGGACAGTAATGGGCGCTTGTTGTACCGCATTAGTGAGTTGGCTGTTAAGTTCATTTAACTGGTCAGGGTCCAAGTATAGCAATCGGGCAGACCATGGAGTATTAGGAATAGTTTTTGAATCACAGTTTGAAATGCGGAAGGGAAAGAAGAAAGAGTTCCTTCGGCAGCCTGGAGGGTCTGCGTTGCTCATGTGATGAACAGACAGTTTGCATTGCTGTGGGGAAACTTTGAATTTGGACATGTGGAGTTGTCATGCAGAGTTGGAGATTGACTGTAGGGTCATGGGTCGTTGGTTCAGAGGAACTGTATGCGGCAGGGATCACAGTCAAGAGATCAGCCTGTACTGAGATTTGCAGTGATGTGTGTCTTTTGTTTCACTCTTTTGTGGCATGTTGGCTGTAGGCTGAGGTTGGGAGTAGGTCCTGGAGACACAAGTGGAGTGTTTGGACAGTAGAGACTCCGACAACTGGCCTAGAAGTCTTTGAAGGTAAGAGTTGAGAAATTACTGGAGTGTGAGTGGGACCGAAGCGTTTAAGCTCAAGGAAAGTATCGCCACATAGTCTATGCCAGGAATGGACAATCGCGACAACCGACCATTACGTGAAGCAATGGAGGAACGGTACATTGAGTGGATTGTCGGATTGGAGAAGTTGACGAGTATCTTTCGCATGGTACAGACTATGCTTGTTCTCATGGAATGGCTTCTACCTTTGCTTGAAGATGTTCGTTTGAATGCGAACCAACGAGACATCATGACAATGTTCCGCGATCATCTCTCAGAATTGGAGATCGAAATGCGAAGGCAGATTCATGAGATGCGTGAGCGTATCTTAGGCCGATATCAGAGGTCATTGCAAGGTTGAAATACCTGTGACCTATTGCTGTGTGATAGATTTGGCAGATATAGGCGATAGGGTTCCTTGCAGTAGTGGTATGCGTGAGAGAAATAGGTGGAAAGTGCGGCTTGAGCGCGTGCAATCGGTGATTGGCACATTTCAGTTTTTTGTTTGATTTGATGCGGTCATGTTGCAAGAGTGTGGAATGCCGTCATGTGGAATCTCAATTTTAAACGAAACGAAACAAACGAAACGAAACAAACAAATGAAACACAAACAATTTTGAGTGTTTTGTGCAATGCTCCTTGTTTTGCAGTTAGGTTCTTATTTGTCTGTTTGTTAGTTGGCGAGTGCAGTTTTTGTGGAAATGACTTGTTGAAGGGTTCTTGCAAAACCACAGAGACAGGTTCATCTGCAGAACACTTGCATGTCTGTCAATCGATTTGCTTTTTGAGTTTGTGCTGCATACAACTCGGAGTGCACAGTGAACTCACGAGAACTCGTTTTAGTTTTAGGGATGGTGACTGTTTTTGGTGTTTTGTAGAGAAGGACAGTCAGTTTTTCCCTGTTTTTTGCTGCTTTGGAAACGAATCCAGACTTTAGTTGCATGTTGGGACATGTGCTACTGGTTCGCAAAATTCCGGTATGTTGGTAACATCTGGAATTTTGGGAAACAGTCTAGTTGGTTATTTGTATTGTTGAGCATGCACCTCATGTTGGTTGGTTGTTTGATTGCTTTGATGGTTTTGTGTTTGAGACCTGAAGAGTGCAGGGAATGCGGCTCTATCACCAGCCGGGCCTGTCGAACAGGGTAGTGTCAGCTCTGTGCAATCGCCTCGAGCGGGTATTGCTAGGAATGTCGGCCGATGGAGATGCCCGTGCCCATGGCAATGGAGCTCATGGGGAAGAAGGTGATGAGCGCCGTGGGCGGTCACGGTTGCGTGGTCGTGCCGCGACCGAAGCCCATGGAAGCCCAGGCTTGACAGCGGATGGTGGTCCAGGAGTAGAGATACCAGCAGTGGAGCCATTGCCGGAAGAAGCTGAGACATCAGTCTTAGTGGTAAGCAATGCTCTGGCAAGGAACATCCGTGACTGCGCTTTCAAGATCGCCTCCCTGACAGAGGACTTGGGCATGGCTGTGGAAAATGTTAGTGACGCCCGCAAAGAGCTCTCGAAAGGATTCAGTGAACTTCGAGATCAGTTCAAGGCCCAGATATATGGGACTACTGCCGTAACTGGAGCGGTGTCACACCAGAGTGCCGAGATTGTGAAATTGTTGAAAGCATTCGACAAATTCGCCCATGCTGGGAAGTGGGCCTTGTCGGGGAATGACACGGTCGAGAACAATGTCAAAGCTGTTCGGGAAGAAATCAAGATCCAGGGTGAAAAGCTTAGGCAATCCCTTCAGGGCGGTTTTGAGGAAATCAACCGACACCTCAAAGAGCTTGTCCGTTTGATGGGGACACCAGAGGGGATCCATAGGGACACACCTGAGACGCCGGACATGAGTGCATTCTTGCCACCGAACCCACCTCTCCATCCTCCTGGCATGGTTGGGCCGGCAGAGACAGCTGCCGCACCTGCCAGTGGACCTCCGATGCCAGCGGCACCTGCCAGTGGATACCCAATGCCTGCGGCACCTGCCAGTGGACATGCAATGCCCCCGCCGCCAACGTTACCGGAGTCCTTGTTCTGGGCTTATTGTCCAGAGCGTCCAGGTGAACAGCGTCCCTCTGCACCGAAGGGTATTGCAACTCCCTGTCAGAGAACTGGGATAGTCTCGAGGGACCCAGGCAGTGGCGTTTTGCGAACGCTTTCGCCCACTCCTTATTGTGGCGAGCAGGTTTCAGCCATTACGGCCCTGTGGGCCCCAAATGGGCTCGGTATGCTGAGAGACGGCAAGCAGCAGTACCGCCGTATCTATTAGAAGGACAAGAATGACTGGAGCATTCTCAGAGGGCCTCTTTTGAGTGCTGTGAGAGGGATCCGTTTCCTGTCCTTTGGATGGAGTCCAGGGTCTGTATATCTTGTCAATTTCTGGCAGTTCGTGCAGTAGAGAGAATAGTTGGTAATTGGTTTGTCAACCGCTAGCCAGCTCGAGGTTCACTCTAGTTTGCACGTGTTTGCTTTGATCACTCTGGAGCCTTCTGCGCTGCAAAAGGGAGAGAAGGGGAGCAGATCTTGAAAGGGGGTGAGAAGCTTGCATTGCGGAGTTGAGTTGTATCCTGGAAGGATCAACTCTTGGTAGGAAGGGTCTCATGCATATATGGCACATGAACATGGATGTGAGTTGTATCCTGGAAGGATCAGCTCTTGGTAGGAAAGGTCTCATGTATGTGCTGCACATGAACACGTTTGTGGATTCGTTGTGAGTTTGTGCATTGTGATTGTTTTACTGTTGATGGTGGTTTGTATTTTTTTGACTTATGTTTGTCTGCCGCCATTTTTCCAGATGATGACATGGCCAGATCCGATTCTTGAGTGAAAGAAGAATCAATGAGGATCCAGGCTAAATGTCTGATGGAAACACTTGTAAGATCTTGTGTTTGTAAGTTTGTTTTGGTAGTTTTTTTCTTTGTTTAACTATGTAATAGATCAGCTTTTATGATGGCCAGAATTCATTTTT
>CAMXCT020005671.1:0-12218 GCA_947184155.2 Cladocopium goreaui | reverse complement strand
TAAGTGTTAACACATGCTTTTTCTCTCTGTGCGTCCCAATTTGTTTCTTGTACAGTCGAGGTCCCTTTATGGCCGCCATGTTTCTACTAGTTTTTTGGATCCTGTTTTTGGGGGCCATGATGAAGCAGGCTTGTCGCCAAACACTAAAGTCTTTGGCTGCTGAATGTCTTGTTGGCGTTCGTTTGGGGCGGCTGAATTTCTTGACTCCTGTCTGCGGGGACTGATTGTTTTGGTTGCTTGCAGTGTGCAGGTGGCTGTTTGTTTTGGACAGATGTCGTTGACACACTTCCTGGATCTGGGTTGGTGGGTTGGTGCCTAGAAAGTGTATTTTTTGCTGATACGAACACAGCTACAATTTTTATCCCTCACCCACTGTCAATTTGGGAATAGACCGAGAGGGGACAGCGAAAAGCCAAGACGGTCAACAAAAAGGAACATTGGCCCATGTAAAGCGTAAAGTTGCAACGGCCCTTTCAATGAAGGTGAAACCTGTTTAAAAATATAGACATTCATGTGCATTTGCTCCAATTTCAGCCGTCGAGGCTTGCCTCGAAAATTCTCCCTCATCCTTACATTTTTTTGTTTTGTTGCAATTTCTATAGCCTCGAGGCGCTTGCTTTTTCTTACGTTGTGAGGACCAAAAAAGGGCCCCTTCTTTATCATACTTGTACGTGGTTTGTGACGAAAGGCTCCTTGCTACTTGGCTGTGACTTGGGAAAGGTGCCGGACTAAAATTCTAAAGGGTTTGTGTGGGGTCATTGGTTGGTTCCAAGTAGCCGCGGACATTACGTTACCTTTTAAATAGTATTATAGCGGCCCGAGCCCCCAACCAACCTCAAAACCGGAAATAGAATGGCAGAAGCCTTCGAAACCAGAACCTCAAAAAACCTCATCAATCGATTGAGAACCTCAAAACGTATTGGAAACAGCAGTCGGAAGCAAAAATCAAAAAACCTCAGAAAACTTCAAATGCATCAGAGTCTGCGAGGTAGCACAGTTGCCAACTACTTCAAGTTGAGCCTTGCTGGGACTTCAACAATATATTATATTGTTTCGAGTCCCCGTGAGCCTCGCTTTGTTCTTGTGCCAATACTTTTTGCGTCCGAGGCGTGGCCTCGGCCAGGCCTCGCTTTGGAAACGGGACCCCTTTCATCAACATAACAGAAAGGGAAAGATTGTTATGATCGAGACAAGCAGGTACAAGGGACTAGTTTTGGGGTTCGTTTTTGGCACCTGAAACTGATATGATTTTTGGAGACGGAGTTGGGGCCTCCCTTGTAAGGTCCCATGCAGGCTTTCATGAAAGCAGTGGATATCTTGGCTGGTGATCATCGCCAGCCTTTTTTGGTTTCAGATCATTCAGTCTTGACGTGTATTATTTGGATTCGAGTCCCCGTGAGCCTCGCTTTGTCCTCGTGCCATTACGTTTTACGTCCGAGGCCTGGCCTCGGGCAGGCCTCGGTGAGCCTCGGAGCGCCTCGAATGCCAACAAACCTGCTTCATCATGGCCCCTAAAACAGGGCCGAAAAAAGTGTTCAAAACATGGCTGCGATAGAGGGACCTCGACAGTAGCAAGCGGCCTTGGGACGCACAAAGAGAAAAAGGTATGTGTTGAGATTCATGTTCAAGCTGCTGGGTCGCAAATCTGCTTGCAAAACATTTGCGGGCAGCAACGAAATTCTCCGATGGCTGACCCCATTTTTGGGTCCAAATATGGACCCCAAAATGGGGTCCAGAATTGGATCCCATTTTCATTCCTTCTTTTAGGTCTTTGCTTTGGCCCCGTTTTGGGTTCCAGATTTGGACCCAAAAGTGGGGCCAGCCATCGGAAAATTTTGCTGCTGCCCGCAGATGTTTTGCAAGCAGATTTGCGCCGCACTAGCATGAGCGTAAGTGTTAACACATGCTTTTTCTCTCTGTGCGTCCCAATTTGTTTCTTGTACAGTCGAGGTCCCTTTATGGCCGCCATGTTTCTACTAGTTTTTTGGATCCTGTTTTCGGGGCCATGATGAAGCAGGCTTGTCGCCAAACACTAAAGTCTTTGGCTGCTGAATGTCTTGTTGGCGTTCGTTTGGGGCGGCTGAATTTCTTGACTCCTGTCTGCGTGGACTGTTTGTTTTGGTTGCTTGCAGTGTGCAGGTGGCTGTTTGTTTTGGACAGATGTCGTTGACACACTTCCTGGATCTGGGTTGGTGGGTTGGTGCCTAGAAAGTGTATTTTTTGCTGATACGAACATAGCTACAATTTTTATCCCGCACCCACTGTCAATTTGGGAATAACAGCGAAAAGCCAAGACGGTCAACAAAAAGGAACATTGGCCCATGTAAAGCGTAAAGTTGCAACGGCCCTTTCAATGAAGGTGAAACCTGTTTAAAAATATAGACATTCATGTGCATTTGCTCCAATTTCAGCCGTCGAGGCTTGCCTCGAAAATTCTCCCTCATCCTTACATTTTTTGTTTTGTTGCAATTTCTATAGCCTCGAGGCGCTTGCTTTTCTTACGTTGTGAGGACCAAAAAAGGGCCCCTTCTTTATCATACTTGTACGTGGTTTGTGACAAGAAAGGCTCCTTGCTACTTGGCTGTGACTTGGGAAAGGGGCCGGACTAAAATTCTAAAGGGTTTGTGTGGGGTCATTGGTTGGTTCCAAGTAGCCGCGGACATTACGTTACCTTTTAAATAGTATTATAGCGGCCCGAGTCCCCAACCAACCTCAAAACCGGAAATAGAATGGCAGAAGCCTTCGAAACCAGAACCTCAAAAAACTTCATCAATCGATTGAGAACCTCAAAACGTATTGGAAACAGCAGTCGGAAGCAAAACCTCAAAAAACCTCAGAAAACTTCAAATGCATCAGAGTCTGCGAGGTAGCACAGTTGCCAACTACTTCAAGTTGAGCCTTGCTGGGACTTCAACAATATATTATATTGTTTCGAGTCCCCGTGAGCCTCGCTTTGTTCTTGTGCCAATACTTTTTGCGTCCGAGGCGTGGCCTCGGCCAGGCCTCGCTTTGGAAACGGGACCCCTTTCATCAACATAACAGAAAGGGAAAGATTGTTATGATCGAGACAAGCAGGTACAAGGGACTAGTTTTTGGGTTCGTTTTTGGCACCTGAAACTGATATGATTTTTGGAGACGGAGTTGGGGCCTCCCTTGTAAGGTCCCATGCAGGCTTTCATGAAAGCAGTGGATATCTTGGCTGGTGATCATCGTCTGCGTTTTTTGGTTTCAGATCATTCAGTCTTGACGTGTATTATTTGGATTCGAGTCCCCGTGAGCCTCGCTTTGTCCTCGTGCCATTACGTTTTACGTCCGAGGCCTGGCCTCGGGCAGGCCTCGGTGAGCCTCCGAGCGCCTCGAATGCCAACAAACCTGCTTCATCATGGCCCCTAAAACAGGGCCGAAAAAAGTGTTCAAAACATGGCTGCGATAGAGGGACCTCGACAGTAGCAAGCGGCCTTGGGACGCACAAAGAGAAAAAGGAATGTGTTGAGATTCATGTTCAAGCTGCTGGGTCGCAAATCTGCTTGCAAAACATTTGCGGGCAGCAACGAAATTCTCCGATGGCTGACCCCATTTTTGGGTCCAAATATGGACCCCAAAATGGGGTCCAGAATTGGATCACATTTTCATTCCTTCTTTTAGGTCTGTGTGGGCCCCGTTTTGGGGTCCGGATTTGGACCCAAAAGTGGGGCCAGCCATCGGAAAATTTTGCTGCTGCCCGCAGATGTTTTGCAAGCAGATTTGCGACGCACTAGCATGAGCGTAAGTGTTAACACATGCTTTTTCTCTCTGTGCGTCCCAATTTGTTTCTTGTACAGTCGAGGTCCCTTTATGGCCGCCATGTTTCTACTATTTTTTTGGATCCTGTTTTCGGGGCCATGAAGAAGCAGGCTTGTCGCCAAACACTAAAAAAAAACACTAAAACAAAACAAAAAAAAAAAAACCCCCCCCCCCCCCCCCCCCCCCCCCCCCCCCCCACCACCTCTCTCCCCAAAAAAAAAACCACAAAAAGTCTTTGGCTGCTGAATGTCTTGTTGGCGTTCGTTTGGGGCGGCTGAATTTCTTGACTCCTGTCTGCGTGGACTGATTGTTTTGGTTGCTTGCAGTGTGCAGGTGGCTGTTTGTTTTGGACAGATGTCGTTGACACACTTCCTGGATCTGGGTTGGTGGGTTGGTGCCTAGAAAGTGTATTTTTTGCTGATACGAACATAGCTACAATTTTTATCCCGCACCCACTGTCAATTTGGGAATAACAGCGAAAAGCCAAGACGGTCAACAAAAAGGAACATTGGCCCATGTAAAGCGTAAAGTTGCAACGGCCCTTTCAATGAAGGTGAAACCTGTTTAAAAATATAGACATTCACGTGCATTTGCTCCAATTTCAGCCGTCGAGGCTTGCCTCGAAAATTCTCCCTCATCCTTACATTTTTTGTTTTGTTGCAATTTCTATAGCCTCGAGGCGCTTGCTTTTTCTTACGTTGTGAGGACCAAAAAAGGGCCCCTTCTTTATCATACTTGTACGTGGTTTGTGACAAGAAAGGCTCCTTGCTACTTGGCTGTGACTTGGGAAAGGTGCCGGACTAAAATTCTAAAGGGTTTGTGTGGGGTCATTGGTTGGTTCCAAGTAGCCGCGGACATTACGTTACCTTGTAAATAGTATTATAGCGGCCCGAGTCCCCAACCAACCTCAAAACCGGAAATAGAATGGCAGAAGCCTTCGAAACCAGAACCTCAAAAAACCTCATCAATCGATTGAGAACCTCAAAACGTATTGGAAACAGCAGTCGGAAGCAAAACCTCAAAAAACCTCAGAAAACTTCAAATGCATCAGAGTCTGCGAGGTAGCACAGTTGCCAACTACTTCAAGTTGAGCCTTGCTGGGACTTCAACAATATATTATATTGTTTCGAGTCCCCGTGAGCCTCGCTTTGTTCTTGTGCCAATACTTTTTGCGTCCGAGGCGTGGCCTCGGCCAGGCCTCGCTTTGGAAACGGGACCCCTTTCATCAACATAACAGAAAGGGAAAGATTGTTATGATCGAGACAAGCAGGTACAAGGGACTAGTTTTTGGGTTCGTTTTGGCACCTGAAACTGATATGATTTTTGGAGACGGAGTTGGGGCCTCCCTTGTAAGGTCCCATGCAGGCTTTCATGAAAGCAGTGGATATCTTGGCTGGTGATCATCGCCAGCGTTTTTTGGTTTCAGATCATTCAGTCTTGACGTGTATTATTTGGATTCGAGTCCCCGTGAGCCTCGCTTTGTCCTCGTGCCATTACGTTTTACGTCCGAGGCCTGGCCTCGGGCAGGCCTCGGTGAGCCTCGGAGCGCCTCGAATGCCAACAAACCTGCTTCATCATGGCCCCTAAAACAGGGCCGAAAAAAGTGTTCAAAACATGGCTGCGATAGAGGGACCTCGACAGTAGCAAGCGGCCTTGGGACGCACAAAGAGAAAAAGGTATTTGTTGACATTCCTGTTCAAGCTGCTGGGTTGCAAATCTGCTTGCAAAACATTTGCGGGCAGCAACGAAATTCTCCGATGGCTGACCCCATTTTTGGGTCCAAATATGGACCCCAAAATGGGGTCCAGAATTGGATCCCATTTTCATTCCTTCTTTTAGGTCTTTGCTTGGGCCCCGTTTTGGGTTCCAGATTTGGACCCAAAAGTGGGGCCAGCCATCGGAAAATTTTGCTGCTGCCCGCAGATGTTTTGCAAGCAGATTTGCGACGCACTAGCATGAGCGTAAGTGTTAACACATGCTTTTTCTCTCTGTGCGTCCCAATTTGTTTCTTGTACAGTCGAGGTCCCTTTATGGCCGCCATGTTTCTACTAGTTTTTTGGATCCTGTTTTCGGGGCCATGATGAAGCAGGCTTGTCGCCAAACACTAAAGTCTTTGGCTGCTGAATGTCTTGTTGGCGTTCGTTTGGGGCTGCTGAATTTCTTGACTCCTGTCTGCGTGGACTGATTGTTTTGGTTGCTTGCATTTGGTGCAGGTGGCTGTTTGTTTTGGACAGATGTCGTTGACACACTTCCTAGATCTGGGTTCGTGGGTTGGTGCCTAGAAAGTGTATTTTTTTGCTGATGAACACAGCTACAATTTTTATCCCGCACCCGCTGTCAATTTGAGAATAGACCGAGAGGGGACAGCGAAAAGCCAAGACGGTCAACAAAAAGGAACATTGGCCCATGTAAAGCGTAAAGTTGCAACGGCCCTTTCAATGAAGGTGAAACCTGTTTAAAAATAGACATTCATGTGCATTTGCTCCAATTTCAGCCGTCGAGGCTTGCCTCGAAAATTCTCCCTCATCCTTACATTTTTTGTTTTGTTGCAATTTCTATAGCCTCGAGGCGCTTGCTTTTTCTTACGTTGTGAGGACCAAAAAAGGGCCCCTTCTTTATCATACTTGTACGTGGTTTGTGACAAGAAAGGCTCCTTGCTACTTGGCTGTGACTTGGGAAAGGTGCCGGACTAAAATTCTAAAGGGTTTGTGTGGGGTCATTGGTTGGTTCCAAGTAGCCGCGGACATTACGTTACCTTTTAAATAGTATTATAGCGGCCCGAGTCCCCAACCAACCTCAAAAAACCTGAAAATAGAATGGCAGAAAGAAGCCGTCGAAACCAGAACTCAAAAAAAACCTATCAATCGATGAGAAGCCTCAAAACGTATGGAAACCAAGAGTCGGAAGCACAAACACTCAAAAAACCCTCGCCAGAACAGCACAAGACAAGAAACCAGAACAGAACACAAAAGAAACAGAGAAAACACATCCAGAAAACTCAAAGCATCAGAGTATTGCGAGGTTGGTTTAGCACAGTTGCCAACTACTTTCACGTTGAGCCTTGCTGGGACTTCAACAATATTTATATTATTCGAGTCCCCGTGAGCTCGCTTTGTTCTGTGCCATACTTTTTTGCGTACGAGGAGTTTGGCCATCGGCAAGGCCTCGTTTGGAACGGACCCCTTTCCATCAACATACAGAAAGGAAAGATTGTTATGATCGAGACAAGCAGGTACAAGGGACTAGTTTTTGGGTTCGTTTTTGGCACCTGAAACTGATATGATTTTTGGAGACGGAGTTGGGGCCTCCCTTGTAAGGTCCCATGCAGGCTTTCATTGAAAGCAGTGGATATCTTGGCTGGTGATCATCGCCAGCGTTTTTTGGTTTCAGATCATTCAGTCTTGACGTGTATTATTTGGATTCGAGTCCCCGTGAGCCTCGCTTTGTCCTCGTGTCATTACGTTTTACGTCCGAGGCCTGGCCTCGGGCAGGCCTCGGTGAGCCTCGGAGCGCCTCGAATGCCAACAAACCTGCTTCATCATGGCCCCTAAAACAGGGCCGAAAAAAGTGTTCAAAACATGGCTGCGATAGAGGGACCTCGACAGTAGCAAGCGGCCTTGGGACGCACAAAGAGAAAAAGGTATGTGTTGAGATTCATGTTCAAGCTGCTGGGTCGCAAATCTGCTTGCAAAACATTTGCGGGCAGCAACGAAATTCTCCGATGGCTGACCCCATTTTTGGTCCAAATATGGACCCCAAAATGGGGTCCAGAATTGGATCCCATTTTCATTCCTTCTTTTAGGTCTTTGCTTGGGCCCCGTTTTGGGTTCCAGATTTGGACCCAAAAGTGGGGCCAGCCATCGGAAAATTTTGCTGCTGCCCGCAGATGATTTGCAAGCAGATTTGCGACGCACTAGCATGAGCGTAAGTGTTAACACATGCTTTTTCTCTCTGTGCGTCCCAATGTGTTTCTTGTACAGTAGCAAGCGGCCTTGGGACGCACAAATAGAAAAAGGTATGTGTTGACATTCATGTTCAAGCTGCTGGGTCGCAAATCTGCTTGCAAAACATTTGCGGGCAGCAACGAAATTCTCCGATGGCTGACCCCATTTTTGGGTCCAAATATGGACACCAAAATGGGGTCCAGAATTGGATCCCATTTTCATTCCTTCTTTTAGGTCTTTGCTTGGGCCCCGTTTTGGGTTCCAGATTTGGACCCAAAAGTGGGGCCAGCCATCTGAAAATTTTGCTGCTGCCCGCAGATGTTTTGCAAGCAGATTTGCGACGCACTAGCATGAGCGTAAGTGTTAACACATGCTTTTTCTCTCTGTGCGTCCCAATTTGTTTCTTGTACAGTCGAGGTCCCTTTATGGCCGCCATGTTTCTACTATTTTTTTGGATCCTGTTTTCGGGGCCATGAAGAAGCAGGCTTGTCGCCAAACACTAAAGTCTTTGGCTGCTGAATGTCTTGTTGGCGTTCGTTTTGGGGCGGCTGAATTTCTTGACTCCTGTCTGCGTGGACTGATTGTTTTGGTTGCTTGCATTTGTAGGCCCTCATGGCTTGCTCATGCTAAATATATCTTTGAGGCCTGGAAACTTCTCGAGGCCTGCCTCAAGGCCTGCTTTGAAGCCTGCTTCGAGGCTTGCTTCATGCTTAAAAGCACATCCTCGAGGCTTGGAGGCCTGCCTCGAAGCCTGCCTCGAGGCTTGCTTCATGCTTAAAAACATATTCTCGAGGGTCTGGAAGCCTGCCTCGAGGCCTGCCTCGAGGCCTGCCTCGGAGCCTGTCTGGAGGCTTGCATCATGCTATAACCAATCCTCGAAGCCTTGGAGGCCTGCCTCGAGGCCTGCCTCGAAGCCTGCCTGGAAGCTTGCTTGATACTGATAAACACGTATATTTTCGTTGCTTGGAGGCTTCCATGCGGCCGTCCCTTTGCGCCACCTGCGGCCTAAAATTCTACAAGGCACCACAATTTCCCACTGCCACACCATCACCATTTCCATGGGACTCCAACAATAGTATTATATAGATTCGAGTCCCCGTGAGCCTCGCTTTGTCCTCGTGCCAATACGTTTTGCGTCCGATGTTGGCCTCGGGCGGCCTCGGTGATCCTCGGAGCGCCTCTAAGGAAGTACCACTGCCAACAAATAAACAACTTTCTCATGGCCCCCAAAACAGGATCCAAAAAGTGGTACACATGGCGCCATACAGGGCCTTCGACATAGCAACTAGAACTTGTGACGCCTAAAAGAAACGTTTTGTGTGACCTTCATGTTTCCTGCTGCTTGGTTTCGCAAACCCCTTGCAAAACATTTGCGGGCAGCAGCAAAATTCTCCGATGGCTGACCCCATTTTTAGGCCCAAATCTGGACCCCAAAATGGGGTCCAGAATTGGATCCTATTTTAGTTCTTCTCATGAGTCTTCGCTTGGGCCCCGTTTTGGGGTCCAGATTTGGACCCAAAAGTGGGGTCAGCCATCGGAGAATTTTGTTGCTGACCGCGGAAGTTTTGCAAGCAGATTTGCGACGCTCTAGCATGAGCATGAGTGTTGGCTTAACACATGCCTTTTTCCCCCTGTCCGTCCCAACTTGTTGCTTGTACAGTCGAGGTCCCTTTATGGCTTCCCTGTTTCTACTAGTTTTTTGGATCTTGTTTTGGGGGCCATGATGAAGCAGGTTTGTCGCCAGACACTAAAGTCTTTGGCTGCTGAATGTCTTTTTGGTGTTCGTTTGGGGCTACTGACTCTCTCGACTTCTGCCTGCATGGATTTGTTTTGGTTGCTTGCATTTGGTAGGGCCTCAAGGCTTGCTTCATGCTAAATATATCTTTGAGGCCCTGGAAACCTGCCTCAAGGCCTGCTTTGAAGCCTGCTTCGAGGCTTGCTTCATGCTTAAAAGCACATCCTCGAGGCTTGGAGGCCTGCCTCGAAGCCTGCCTCGAGGCTTGCTTCATGCTTAAAAACATAATTCTGAGGGTCGGAACCTGCCTCGAGGCCTGCCTCGAGGCCTGCCTCGAAGCTGTCGGGGAGGCTTTTTCCTCATGCTATAACCCAATCCTCGAAGCCTTGGAGGCCTGCCTCGAGGGGCTGCCCTCGAAGCCTGCCTGGAAGCTTGCTTTGATGCTGATAAACACATATATTTTCGTTGCTTCGAGCTTCCATAGGCGTCCCTTTGCGCCAGCCCTGCGGCCTAAAATTCTACAAGGCACCACAATTTCCCACTGCCACACCATCACCATTTCCATGGGACTCTAACAATAGTATTATATAGATTCGAGTCTCCGTGAGCCTCGCTTTGTCCTCGTGCCAATACGTTTTGCGTCCGAGGCCTGGCCTCGGGCAGGCCTCGGTGAGCCTCGGAGCGCCTCGAAGGAAGTACGCCTGCCAACAAATTAAACAGACTTTCTCATGGCCCCTAAACAGGGTCTAAAAAAGTGGTACAAACATGGCGGCCATAAAGGGACCTCGACAGTAGCAACTAGAACTTGGGACGCATAAGAAGAAAACGGTTTGTGTTGACATTCATGTTCATGCTGCTGGTTCGCAAGCCGCTTGCAAAACATTTGCGGGCAGCAGCAAAATTCTCCGATGGCTGACCCCATTTTTGGGCCCAAATCTGGACCCCAAAATGGGGTCCAGAATTGGATCCTATTTGAGTTTCTTCTCATGAGTCTTCGCTTGGGCCCCGTTTTGGGGTCCAGATTTGGACCCAAAAGTGGGGTCAGCCATCGGAGAATTTTGTTGCTGACCGCGGAAGTTTTGCAAGCAGATTTGCGACGCTCTAGCATGAGCATGAGTGTTGGCTTAACACATGCCTTTTTCTCCCTGTCCGTCCCAACTTGTTGCTTGTACGTCGAGGTCCCTTATGCTTCCGCGTTTCTACTAGTTTTTTGGATCTTGTTTGGGGGCCGAAGGCAGGTTTGTCGGCCAGACACCTAAAGTCCTTTGCTGCTGAATGTCTTTTGGCGTTCTTTGGGGCTACTGACTCTCTCGACTACTTCGCCTGCAATGGAAATTTGTTTTGGTTGCTTGCATTTGGTAGGGCCTAAAGGCTTGCTTCATGCTAAATATAATCTTTGAGGCCCTGGGAACCTCCTCGAGGCCCTTGCCCTCAAAGGCCTGCTTGAAGCCTGCTTCGAGGCTTGCTTCATGCTTAAAAGCAACCAATCCTCGAGGTCTTGGAAGGCCTGCCTCGAAGCCTGCCTCGAGGCTTGCTTCATGCTTAAAAACATATTCTCGAGGGTCTGGAAGCCTGCCTCGAGGCCTGCCTCGAGGCCTGCCTCGAAGCCTGTCTGGAGGCTTGCATCATGCTATAACCCATCCTCGAAGCCTTGGAGGCCTGCCTCGAGGGCTGCCTCGAAGCCTGCCTGGAAGCTTGCTTGATGCTGATAAACACATATATTTTCGTTGCTTCGAGGCTTCCATGAGGCCGTCCCTTTGCGCCAGCTGCGGCCTAAAATTCTACAAGGCACCACAATTTCCCACTGCCACACCATCACCATTTCCATGGGACTCTAACAATAGTATTATATAGATTCGAGTCTCCGTGAGCCTCGCTTTGTCCTCGTGCCAATACGTTTTGCGTCCGAGGCCTGGCCTCGGGCAGCCCTCGGTGAGCCTCGGAGCGCCTCGAAGGAAGTACGCCTGCCAACAAATTAAACAGACTTTCTCATGGCCCCTAAACAGGGTCTAAAAAAGTGGTACAAACATGGCGGCCATAAAGGGACCTCGACAGTAGCAACTAGAACTTGGGACGCATAAGAAAAAAACGGTTTGTGTTGACATTCATGTTCATGCTGCTGGTTCGCAAACCCGCTTGCAAAACATTTGCGGGCAGCAGCAAAATTCTCCGATGGCTGACCCCATTTTTAGGCCCAAATCTGGACCCCAAAATGGGGTCCAGAATTGGATCCTATTTTAGTTTCTTCTCATGAGTCTTCGCTTGGGCCCCGTTTTGGTCCAGATTTGGACCCAAAAGTGGGGTCAGCCATCGGAGAATTTTGTTGCTGACCGCGGAAGTTTTGCAAGCAGATTTGCGACGCTCTAGCATGAGCATGAGTGTTGGCTCAACACATGCCTTTTTCTCCCTGTCCGTCCCAACTTGTTGCTTGTACAGTCGAGGTCCCTTTATGGCTTCCCTGTTTCTACTAGTTTTTTTGATCTTGTTTTGGGGGCCATGATGAAGCAGGTTTGTCGCCAGACACTAAAGTCTTTGGCTGCTGAATGTCTTTTTGGCGTTCGTTTGGGGCTACTGACTCTCTCGACTTCTGCCTGCATGGATTTGTTTTGGTTGCTTGCATTTGGTAGGGCCTCAAGGCTTGCTTCATGCTAAATATATCTTTGAGGCCCTGGAAACCTGCCTCGAGGCCTGCCTCAAGGCCTGCTTTGAAGCCTGCTTCGAGGCTTGCTTCATGCTTAAAAGCACATCCTCGAGGC
>CAMXCT020005670.1:0-12244 GCA_947184155.2 Cladocopium goreaui | reverse complement strand
TGGTGAAGAGTCTCTGGGTGAAAAGTATTTGAGTGAAAAGTATGTGCACGAAGAGTTTCTGGGTGAAGGGTCTCTGGATGAAAAGTATATGGGTGAAAAGTATGTGCCAGAAAGTTTCTTGGTGAAGAGTCTCTGGGTGACAAGTATATGGGTGAAAAGTATGTGCAAGAAGAGTTTCTGGGTGAAGAGTCTCTGGGTGAAAAGTACATGGGTGAAAAATTAGTGCAAGAAGAGTTTCTGGGTGAAAAGTCTGTGCAAGAAGAGTTCCTGGGTGAAGAGTCTCTGGGTGAAAAGTATATGGGTGAAAAGTATATGGGTGAAAAGTATGTGCAAGAAGAGTTTCTGGGTGAAGAGTCTATGGGTGAAAAGAATATGGCTGAAAAGTATGTGCAAGAAGAGTTTCTGGGTAAAGAGTCTCTGTGTGAAGAGTCTGTGCAAGAAGAGTTTCTGGGTGAAGAGTCTCTGGGTGAAAACTATGTACAAGAAGAGTTTCTGGATGAAGAGTCTCTGGGTGAAGAGTCTGTGGGTGAAAAGTATATGGGTGAAAAGTATGTGCAAGAAGAGTTTCTGGGTGAAGAGTCTCGGGGTGAAAAGTATATGGATGAAACATATGTGCAAGAAGAGTTTCTGAGTGAAGAGTCTCGGGGTGAAAAGTATATGGGTGAAAAGTATGTGCAAGAAGAGTTTCTGGGTGAAGAGTCTCTGGGTGAAAAGTATATGAGTGAAAAGTATGTGCAAGAAGAGTTTCTGGGTGAAGAGTCTCTGGGTAAAAGTCTCTGGGTGAAAAATATGTGCAAGAAGAGTTTCAGGGTGAAGATCTCTGGGTGAAAAGTATGTGCAAGAAGAGTTTCTGGGTGAAGAGTCTGTGGGTGAAAAGTTTATGGGTGAAAAGTATGTGCAAGAAGAGTTTCTGGGTGAAAGGTCTCTGGATGAAAAGTATATGGGTGAAAAGTATGTGCCAGAAAGTTTCTTGGTGAAGAGTCTCTGGGTGAAAAGTATATGGGTGAAAAGTATGTGCAAGAAGAGTTTCTGGGTGAAGAGTCTCTGGGTGACAAGTATATGGGTGAAAAGTATGTGCAAGAAGAGTTTCTGGGTGAAGAGTCTCTGGGTGAAAAGTATATGGGTGAAAAGTATGTGCAAGAAGAGTTTCTGTGTGAAGAGTCTCTGGGTAAAAAGTATGTTTGCAAGGAAGAGTTTCGGGTTAAGAAGTCTCTGGGTTGAAAAATCTGTGAAGAGAGGTTTCAGGTGAAGATCTCGGGTGAAAAGTATGTGCAAGAAGAGTTTCTGGGGGAAGAGTCTCTGGGTGAAGAGTCTCTGGGTGAAAAGTATATGGGTGAAAAGTATGTGCAAGAAGAGTTCCTGGGTGAAGAGTCTCTGGGTGAAAAGTATATGGGTGAAAAGTATGTGCGAGAAGAGTTTCTGGGTGAAGAGTCTCTGGGTGAGAAGTATATGGGTGAAAAGTATGTGCAAGAAGAGTTTCTGGGTGAAGAGTCTCTGGGTGAAAAGTATATGGGTGAAAAGTATGTGCGAGAAGAGTTTCGAAGAGTCTCTGGGTGAAAAGTATATGGGTGAAAAGTATGTGCGAGAAGAGTTTCTGGGTGAAGAGTCTCTGGGTGACAAGTATATGGGTGAAAAGTATGTGCAAGAAGAGTTTCTGGGTGAAGAGTCTATGGGTGAAAAGAATATGAGTGAAAAGTATGTGCAAGAAGAGTTTCTGGGTGAAGAGCCTCTGGGTTAAAAGTATATGGGTAAAAAGTATGTGCAAGAAGAGTCTCTTGGTGGAGAGTCTATGGGTGAAAAGAATATGGGTGAAAAGTATGTGCAAGAAGAGTTTCTGGGTAAGGAGTCTCTGGGTGAAGAGTCTGTGCAAGAAGAGTTTCTGGGTGAAGAGTCTCTGGGTGAAAACTATGTACAAGAAGAGTTTCTGGATGATGAGTCTATGGGTGAAGAGTCTCTGGGTGAAAAGTATATGGGTGAAAAGTATGTGCAAGAAGAGTTTCTGGGTGAAGAGTCTCTGGGTGAAAAGTATATGGGTGAAGAGTATGTGGGAGAAGAGTTTCTGGGTGAAGAGTCTCTGGGTGAAAAGTATATGGGTGAAAAGTATGTGCAAGAAGAGTTTCTGGGTGAAGAGTATATGGGTGAAAAGTATATGGGTGAAAAGTATGTGCCAGAAAGTTTCTTGGTAAAGAGTCTCTGGGTGAAAAGTATATGGGTGAAAAGTATGTGCAAGAAGAGTTTCTGGGTGAAGAATTTCTGGGTGAACAGTATATGGGTGAAAAGTATGTGCAAGAAGAGTTCCTGGGTGAAGAGTCTCTGGGTGAAAAGTATATGGGTGAAAAGTATGTGCCAGAAAGTTTCTGGGTGAAGAGTCTCTGGGTAAAAAGTATATGGGTGAAAAGTATGTGCAAGAAGAGTTTCTGGGTGAAGAGTCTCTGGGTGAAAAGTATATGGGTGAAAAGTATGTGCAAGAAGAGTTTCTGGGTAAAGAGTTTCTGGGTGAAAAGTATGTGCAAGAAGAGTTTCTGGGTGAAGAGTCTCTGGGTGAAAAGTATATGGGGGGAAAGTATGTGCAAGAAGAGTTTCTGGGTGAAGAGTCTCTGGGTGAGAAATCTATGCAAGAAGAGTTTCTGGGGGAAGAGTCTCTGGGTGAAGAGTCTCTGGGTGAAAAGTATATGGGTGAAAAGTATGTGCAAGAAGAGTTTCTGGGTGAAGAGTCTCTGGGTGAAAAGTATGTGCAAGAAGAGTTTCTGGGTGAAAAGTATATGGGTGAAAAGTATGTGCAAGAAGAGTTTCTGGGTGAAGAGTCTCTGGGTGAAAAGTATATGGTTGAAACGTATGTGCAAGAAGGGTTTCTGGGTGAAGAGTCTGTGGGTAAAAGTCTATGGGTGAAAAGTATGTGCAAGAAGAGTGTCTGGGTGAAAACTATGTACAAGAAGAGTTTCTGGATGAAGAGTCTCTGGGTGAAGAGTCTCTGGGTGAAAAGTATATGGGTGAAAAGTATGTGCAAGAAGAGATTCTGCGTTAAGAGTCTCTGGATGAAAAGTATATGGGTGAAAAGTATGTGCAAGAAGAGTTTCTGGGTGAAGAGTCTCTGGGTGAAAAGTATATGGGTGAAACGTATGTGCAAGAAGGGTTTCTGGGTGAAGAGTCTGTGGGTAAAAGTCTATGGGTGAAAAGTATGTGCAAGAAGAGTTTCTGGGTGGAAAGTATGTGCCAGGAGGGTTTCTGGGTGAAGAGTCTCTGGGTGAAAAATATTGGGGAACATAGGGATAGATGGGATGCTGGCTTTCGTTCCCCGCTTCTCAGGTAGTTATATATGCAGACCAGTTGTTGAGTACCAGAAATGGTTCATTCTCACTTAACTTAACAGAGTCCCTGCGAAAGTTGAGTTTTCCATGTGCCCACATTTTTGTTTTCCCAGCACCACACCACAGTCGGGCTATCAGGCATCAATTCTCTTTGCGGGAGGGCAAGTGCTTGCTTGCCATTTGCAGAAAAGAGTGCCAGTCTCAGTGTCGACAGCTGGTTCTGTCGACCTTCATGTCATGGACATCCCAGGTCTTTGAGCCTGGCTGAGGTGGGGATGTTGATGTGTTGATGTTGCAGGTGCCACCTCTACCTCCAAACTTGGTGACATAATATGATGTACTATGATTTAATTATTGTTATAATGATACAATTCTGTAGTCCCATTCGATTCCTAGTTTTTTGTTATGGGTAACCACAGCATGTTATCGATATCTACTTATATACCAGTAGTACCGCACAAGGCGGTGGCGGAAGTTTCAACAATAGGAAACCTATAGGAGAGGTTGGTTGTTGTGAATCACGGATGGCAGAGCGAATCCACTGATGGACCGAAAGGTGGTTGGAGTTGTGCTTTTTGGAATGGTTGCAATGGTTGCAGCGGTCACCTCACTCACGACTCCTGGATGTAGTGTGGTGTAGCGCAGTAGTTGTAGTTGTAGTTGTAGTTGTAGTTGTAGTTGTAGTTGTAGTTGTAGTTGTAGTTGTAGTTGTAGTTGTAGTTGTAGCGGCGTTGATGATGTTGTTGAAGTTGTAATGTTGTAGCTGTGGCTGTAGTTGTAGTCCTGGTTGTAGTGTAGTTGAAGTGTAGCTGAAGTTGTACTTGTCTTAATTGTAGTAACTGTAGTAATGGTGTAGCGCAGTAGTTGTAGTTGTAGTTGTAGTTGTAGTTGTAGTGTAGTGGAGTTGCAGTTGTAAACTGTAGTTATGTAGTGTAATTAGTGTAGTGTAGTTGCAGTTGCAGTTGTAGTGGTGGTGTGGTGTAATTAGTGTAGTGTATTGTCATCTACTGTAGTGTTGTGTACTGTAGCGTGGTATAGTGTAGTGTGGCCTAGTGTATTGTAGTGTAAAGTAGTGTAGTTGTAGTTGTAGTGTAGTGTCGTGTAGTGCAATGTAGTGGTAGTTGCAGTTGTAGTGTAATTAATGTAATGTAATTAGTGTAGTGTAGTGTTGTGTAATGTACTGTAGTTCTAGTTGTGTCTGTACTTGAAGCTGTAATGTACTGCAGTTTAATTAGTGTATTGTAGTGTAATGTAGTGTAGCTGTAATTGTAGTTGTAGCTGTGGTGGTGGTGGTGGTGGTAGTAGTAGTAGTTGTTGTAGTAGTGTAATTAGTGTAGCGTAGTACTGTAGTGTAATTAGATGTAACTAGTGTAGTGTAGTGTAATTAGTGTTGTGTAATGTAGCCTAGTATATTTGTAGTAGTGTAGTGTAGTGGTACTTGTAGTTGCAGTTGCAGTTGTAGTTGTCTATCTATCTATTTGTCTGTCTGCAAGCTTGAAAACGGAGCAATTCAGCGAGACCTCCGAAATTTTTGAACTTGACAACGTCACAAACGAAGCAATCCTGCGAGACCTCCGCAATTTTCGAAGTTGACAAAGTCAAAAACGAAGCAATTCTGCGAGAGTTCCTTCAAAAATGGACAGTTGAGTGCAGAGCTGACGGCCTCGTACCAATGCGTTTTGCGATTTTTCCACTCCACCTGTCTAAAGTATTGCGCCTACCACGAAAAAGTGAGGCCAGACATACGAAGTGCTGCACCTGTCACGCAAAATCAGCTTCCCAAAACTGAAGATCTGATGCTCCAAAATGCAACCCTTCTCAAGAAATCAGTGCCCTGACCTCCTAACATCTCTGATGAACATGTCTCTTGTACTGCGCCTGCCACGGGAAATGCATCTTTGCAGATCCTCTTCAAATGTCCCACGCCTGCCATCGTTTCTGGAAATGCTACAAAACCCTAACCCTTTGCTCACTTTTGACAAGGTGCCCAATCCCTTGCACCTGCCACGCGAAACGAATCTGAACGTTCGAAAGTGTTCCGTAGTACCCCTCAGTTTTTTGCACTTTTGACTTGGAAATGTGCTTCGCGCCACAACAGCGTGCACTTTTTCGATATATCAACTTCCAAAAGTGGTCCGAGCATGGTGTGTTTTGTACATGTTGACTGCGAAATGTGCTTCGCGCCACAACAGTGTGCACTTTTTCGACATCTCAACTTCCAAAAGTGGCCCGAACATGAGGTGTTTTGTACATTTTGACTGCCACAACGGCGCGCATTTTTTCGACATCTCAACTTCTAAAAGTGTTTTAGAGGTGAGGTGTTTTGTCCATTTTGACTTGGAAATGTGCTTCTCGCCACAACGGTGTGCAACTTTTCATGTCTCATCTGACCACATGGCTCCACACCCGCCGCTTTAGCGAGCTTACTTTTTGTCCCTCCGGAGCCACAAATCATTGGAAAAACACAGCGTTTCGTGACTTTCTACCTTTTCGCGCAGCTCGATCTTCGATCTTCGATCTTCGATCTTCTTTCTTCTTTCTTCTTTCTTCTTTCTTCTTTCTTCTTTCTTCTTTCTTCTTTCTTCTTTCTTCTTTCTTCTTTCTTCTTCCTTCTTCCTTCTTCCTTCTTCCTTCTTCCTTCTTCTCTTCTTCTCTTCTTCTCTTCTTCTCTTCTTCTCTTCTTCTCTTCTTCTCTTCTCTTCTTCTCTTCTTCTCTTCTTCTCTTCTTCTCTTCTTCTCTTCTTCTCTTCTTCTCTTCTTCTCTTCTTCTCTTCTTCCCTTCTCTTCCCTTCTCTTCCCTTCTCTTCCCTTCTCTTCCCTTCTCTTCCCTTCTCTTCTCTTCTCTTCTCTTCTCTTCCCTTACCTCCCCTTCCTCTTCCTCTTCCTCTTCCTCTTCCTCTTCCTCTTCCTCTTCCTCTTCCTCTTCCTCTTCCTCTTCCTCTTCCTCTTCCTCTTCCCTCCCCTTCTCTTCCCTTCTCTTCTCTTCTCTGACTCTTCCCATCTCTGCTTTTCATCTGTCCATATTGTCGGAAGTTTGACTTCTAAATTTCCTTCGGCGATACACGCGCAAACAAATAACATGTATATTTCTCTTGCATTTATATCTTTCTCCTCACTTTTATATGTCTACAACTTCTTGGTGGCGCGTAGGAGCAGCTGGTGGAACTCATCCTGCTGGGCGACCCACTGTGGATCTCCACCTTCCCGTGGCTGAAGCGACGCTGTATGCAACTGCTGGCGCAGCGTTTGTCACGTCCCAAGTCGCGTCGTGAGTCGTGGGTGGGTTGGGCAGTCTTTGGATTCCAGGCGCCACAAGATTCACAAGATGTTTGAATCTGTTAGAATCTGTTAGTGTTTAAATTGCGACCAAGGGAAAGTTAACTTCTTGGGAAAATTCTTTCGAAGATTCTTTCGAACCGTTTTTTTCAGGATTTGAAGGGCTCTTGACATCTTGAGCCTCAGGAGGTGGTTGTAGGAAACTGATTTCCAGATCCCGTCGCGGTGTCACTCATTGTCACGCTTGATTTCAAAGGTCAAATGATCTTGTAACAAATGAAGATGTTCGAACACTTTCATCCAGTTGCAATTTGATGCCAACCAATCAAGACCGATTTTTGGATGTCATAATTTGGAATCCCAGTAGCAGCACTTGCTTGTTGTCAAAATATGGACACTGAAAATGGTCTAAGAGCTGAGAGCTGCGAAAATTCAAAAGGTCATTTGGGGTGCTCATGCTCTCCCGGTGGGGAAAAAACTTGGACATGTTTGATGTTTTTTTTTGTAACATCGTCATGTGGCCACAGGGAGGAAAACTTGCCTGCCGAAACAACGAGGCGTCCAGGGTTGGAAGTGGTTTGTGGCACTTCTGGCCTATTTTGGGATATATGAATCCATCTTAGCTGGTCCATCGTAATCTGTTCTCGAGGGATTGTGGACAGTTTCATTGCATGCATTGTAGCGGTGCCGTTTGTGATCTTAGCGACTGGGCAAATTTTGGTGAACATGTGAACCCTGGGTAGACATACCGACAAGTAAACAATGACCCTGGCTGCACGCAACTTTCTTCTGAGTGACTTACTGTATTTGCACAAAAGGGAGACCGGTTTTCTCTTTGCATACTGACAGTGTTTGTGAGAAAAGATGGACTGCTCAGGCTCCCACGGTAATCCGTGGTTCCCTTCTCATTGTGTCAATGACGTGAGTGCACTCCGCAGATAGACTCTCCAAAGTGTTAAACACCGTTCAAACGGAAATGTCTCAACGTGAAGAGCAATAGTTTGGGGTGAAATACACTCAGGTGAGTTAGCTGGTTTGATGGGGTCACCCATGTGCGTCACAAAACCGAATGTGCTGCTGGGAATAAAGTCTGTATTTCCATTTCTCAGAGGCTAACCATATCTTTATCATCCACTTTTTTCCCTGGATATTTTGCCCCCCTTTTCTCAGGAGTCCCCAGTTTTGGTTTGTAAGTACCAATTCTGCACACTCGGTTCAAGCACAACCTTGCGGCACCAGGCACTCCAAGATTGGCGTCGCTCCAGGCGTTCTTCGGAGGAAACATAGTGGAGTCAGAAACTTTGACTGTCTGTGTTAGAACCATAGAACAAATCTGGGAAAATGGGATTTGACTCATATGACCACCAAAATCTCGATTTAACTTGGCGATTACCACCAATAATGATGAGGATTTAACAGCTATAATTTCAATCCTCAATTAGGTAGTTTGGGGCTGGGGGAATTCGTTTTTTTGCAATTTGGATCCTTTTTCAGAGAAGAATCTTGTTGCGATTTTTGCTGAGTTTCAATGTGTTAAACTATTGCCGACCGGTCTTTGGATATGAAACGCCACAGCTCCTTGGCAAGGCTGATTGTGCTTCTGCTTGGCACATAATCTATACACATACACCTCCATGCAGACATATAAACACACATGCCTATGTGATCATATATGTACAGTATATATTAATGATAATAGTGATAATAGTAATGAATATTCATATTCAAATTCATGTATACATATATGTATTAATAATATATATATGTATATATATATGTATACATATGTCCATATGATCTGATTTGCAAAAACCCGGTAGGGTCTGACCAATTGCCGGTGCTGTTGGATTTTCTGCCGATGGGGTCAGGCACTTCCCTGGGCTCCAAGAGCATCGCAGAGAGGTGCCACTGCCCTGAACTGTTCTTAGTTGTTGAATGGATTCAAGTCGTTTCTAAATGTAAGCCCATTGGGTAGAGAAGCCTGGTATTTGGGTTCTCTCAAAAAGTATAGCTGGAAGCATTGGAAGCCCATCAGTGGTTGGACCCTGCTGGAATTTCAGGAACCCTGGCCCAAATACTGAGTGAAGAAATCTGCTGCGACTTTTCATTCCTTGAGTTTCTGGGGTATCTGGGGGTGACCAGTTCCATTTCTGCAGGAGGAGCCACCAAGATGGTGTTGTGGTGAGTAGTCTGTACTCACGGAGAAACTTCGAGGCTGGAGCAAGGAGCTACAGTAGATGTAGATGTGCATGTATTGTGTTTGCATTGGCATGTATCCGTGTTTGTGAAATGCGCTCCTCTAGCTGGATAGAAGGTTTCGTACAACAGAGAAGAGTCTACATTTGGATTCGTGGATGCACCGTTTCTGTTCGTGTACATCTACGACATACTAGGATTAGTCTACGAAGCAGTTACTGACTTGGAACAGTGCTTAATTTCTCGTGGATAGGGTCTTCAACGGTCTTCAAAAGGTCTTCAATAGTCCTTGAGACCTTGAGAGCACAACTTTTCCAAGAAAAAATCATTGGTCAAACACGACCTCCCCTTTGCAGCCTGAATGGACATGTTCCATTCAGCCGCCTTCAGCTGTGCAGGTTCCTGTCGGCTCTTCGCGCACCATGCAAGAGCTGCCGCCTCTGTATCACGCCAGTGTCCGGGCACTGAGTCTGTCGGATGGGGTTTCACTGTTTCACCAGTTTCACAGATCAACTCAGATCAACCAGATGAGGTGACTATTTTTGATGGTGCACTGCTTGAAGCCACAATAGGAAATGCCCACGCTCAAGCAGTTGAACCAGCGTGGATGCCAACGATCATTTGAGGCAAGCACAAGGGTCACAAGGGCAGGAGCCGGAACATCCTTGTGATCCTGTTGTGATCCTGTTGTGATCCGGTGATTTCGTTCCGAGATCAGAGCCTTCTACACCCATTCTGCAGATGCGCTTCCACCTCCACCGGGATTGTGTCGGTCAGAGGAGCGCACCAGGGAAGCAGGTCTCCGGTGTGACAATGCGGATGTTGGGAAAATGCAAGAGCTGTTGCTAGACTGCTAGAAGCTGGTGTTCTGACTTCTGACTTGAGTCTTTCTAGAGAGAGTTCGTGACAAGTCATTGATTGATTGGGTTGTTGTTTCTGAAAAGCTCTGCACGATTCCTGACTACTTTCAGTGTCCATTTGTCTCTCGCGGGTCAAGAAAATTGTGGGATTTACAGTATGATGTAAAATTGCTTTGAATTGTACATGTATATAAACGACCGACTACAGATCTTACAGTGCCCAAGGACGCTTCAAACCGGGACCCCAACACGACGCGTTCTTCCTCTTCGATTGGAAGTAGACCGAATGGCATTCATTTGGATCCAGTCTAGGGGATTTGTTGGAATCCACGAGTTTACGACTGATTCATCAATTTTAATCTTGCTGTCTTGTCCCATCTTGTCCCAATGTGGTCGCTTCTGGCTGCCTGGGAATACGATATGGGGCCAGGACGAGGACGAAGATGAAGATGACTGAGGGAATACTACAAGTTTCGATTTGTGTACTAGTTTTGCCTTTATTAAGCTCACTCCCAGAGGACGGAAGTGCGAGCTGGGAATGGGTGCCAATGTCGTATCCTATGGTGAATCATGGAGTGTCATGGATTGATGGCCCCTCAGAAAAACTTCTAAGTACTTGTATTGGATATGAAATGATATGAATAGATTAGGGGATTTCAAGTTTCTTTTTGAATATCCAAGGTTTGTGGGTGGATACGGAGGGGTGTGAAGGGTCAGAAGAACTTGTCGTGGTGGGTATTAGTCATGAGTCATGAATGGTTTTTTCTGCTGAGTATGGCCATTTCTGGGTTCCAGTTTTTGTTTCTTGCTGGTTCCAGTATGTTTATTCCCGAGAGCGTCTGAGCGCAGGGTTCTTCCAATAGTGGGGGTCTGTAAAACATCTTCTCATCTTCACATCTCATCTTCACATCCTCTCATCTTCACATCCTCTCATCTTCACATCTGCTCATCTTCACACCTTCCCATCTTCACATCTGCTCATCTTCACGCCTTCCCATCACATCTGCTCATCTTCACATCTGCTCTTCACATCTGCTCATCTTCACATCTTCTTATCTTCACATCTTCTCATCTTCACATCTGCTCATCTTCACACCTGCTCATCTTCACATCTGCTCATCTTCACATCTTCTCATCTTCACATCTGTTCATCTTCACATCTGCTCATCTTCACATCTGCTCATCTTCACATCTGCTCATCTTCACATCTTCTTATCTTCACATCTTCTCATCTTCACATCTTCTCATCTTCACATCTGCTCATCTTCACATCTGCTCATCTTCACATCTTCTCATCTGCTCATCTTCACATCTGTTCATCTTCACATCTGCTCATCTTCACATCTTCTTATCTTCACACCTGCTCATCTTCACATCTGCTCATCTTCACATCTTCTTATCTTCACACCTGCTCACCTTCTCTCTCATGCCTTCTTTTTATCTTTCTCTCTTAAGGCCGAGGGTGGTGCCGGCGGCGAGTCACGAAACGTCAACCCTTTCGCAGGAAATGAGGGTCGATCGGCAAAAACTGAGGTAAAAGTGCGATTTTACTTGTTGTGGAGCAACCCTTTCGCCAGCAAAAACTGAGGTAAAAGTGCGATTTAACTTGTCCTGGAGCAACCCTTTCGCACGAAATGAGGGTCGATCGGCAAAAACTGAGGTAAAACTGCGATTTTACTTGTGCCGGAGCTTCCTTTCGCACGAAATGAGGGTCGATCGGCAAAAACTGAGGTAAAATTGCGATTTGACTTGTCCTGGAGCAACCCTTTCGCACGAAATGAGGGTCGATCGGCAAAAACTGAGGTAAAAGTGCGATTTTACTTGTGCCGTTCTTGTCTGTGTGTAAAAGCGCCTGTGTGTAAAAAGCGTCTGTGCGTAAAAGTCTCTGTGTGTAAAAGCGTCTGTGTGTAAAAGCGTCTGTGTGTCAAAGTGTCTGTGTGTAAAAGCGTCTGTGTGTAAAAGTGTTTGTGTGTAAAAGTGTTTGTGTTCAAGTGTTTCTGTGTAAAAGCCTCTGTGTGTAAATGTGTTTGCGTGCGAAAGCGTTTGCGTGTAAAAAGCGTCTGTGTGTAGAGGTTGTCTGTGTGTAAAAGCGTCGGTGTGTCAAAGCGTTTGTGTGTAAAAGCGTCTGTGTGTAAAAGTGTTTGTATGTAAAAGCTTCTGTGTAAAAGTGTTTGTGTCAAAGTGTTTGTGTAAAAGTGTTTGTGTAAAAGCCTCTGTGTGTACATGTGTTTGTGTGTGACAGCGTCTGTGTGTAAAAAGCGTCTGTGTGTAAAAAACGTCTGTGTGTAAAAGTCTCTGTGTGTAAAAGCGTCTGTGTGTAAAAGCGTCTGTGTGTCAAAGTGTCTGTGTGTAAAAGCGTCTGTGTGTAAAAGTGTTTGTGTGTAAAAGTGTTTGTGTTCAAGTGTTTCTGTGTAAAAGCCTCTGTGTAAATGTGTTTGTGTGTGAAAGCGTTTGCGTGTAAAAAGCGTCTGTGTGTAGAGGTTGTCTGTGTGTAAAAGCGTCTGTGTGTCAAAGCGTTTGTGTGTAAAAGCGTCTGTGTGTAAAAGTGTTTGTATGTAAAAGCTTCTGTGTGTAAAAGTGTTTGTGTAAAAGTGTTTGTGTAAA